>OMKY01213756.1:0-11359 GCA_900302395.1 Bregmaceros cantori | reverse complement strand
CTCACGGTCATATACTGCACGTCCGCTCCTCCCCGCTCTCTCATCCCCCTTTCACACTAACACTGTCAATAATGGCACAATAATGACGAAAAAAAAAACAAAGAGGGAGACAACCCAAAAGATGGCGCAACAACATGGCGACCCAAAAGATGACGAAGATGGAGGACTCGGCAAGTAATTTGATAATCGTTTAATCGCCAGCGATTAATCGTTTACTTGTTTGGCCGTTCTACGCTCAAACGTGTTGAATATATGTGTGTTTAATGTCACATAACGGGTGGAAACACAATGGCTGTGTCCCAAATGACTCCCTAACCCCATATAGTGCACTATATGGGGCGCACGCCATTTTGTAGGGGTGTCCGAATTCTCCATGTACCCTATATAGTGCAATGAAAGTATCCCACAATGCACCGCAAAAGTAGTTAGCACCAGATGTACCCTAGACGGAGCGCTATAACCCATAATGCATTGCGAGACGTTTCAAAAATGACCTAAACTTAAAAAAAAATGGAGTGGCGGGAGAAAATAACGACCGACCACGGCAAATAGGTATAAATGTAAGTACTTTTGACTTTTTGTGATGATTTTTGAATTTTATAATTAGATTTTTTTATAATTATAATTTATAATAATGGCAACGGCGCCAACTCTAGTGTCCGAAATCTCGGCCATTGCTGTTGAGTGCACTATAAGTGAGTGCACTATATAGGGGATAGGGAGTAGGGGATAGGGAGTAGGGGATAGGGAGTAGGGGATAGCGAGCGATTTCGGCCACAGCCACTAAGTCTGTCTTCTTGTGAACTCTGGTCCTGATTAAACCCTTAAGCATGCAACAGACGGTTCCTGTCTCCATTTCTTCCCCCATTCTTCACGGAACTTCAATAGCTCCACACACACACACACACACGTATATATGTGTATATATATGTGAGTATATATATATATATGTGTGTGTGTGTGTGTGTATATATATATGTATGTGTGTGTGTGTGTATATATATATATATATATGATTTTTTTTTTTATACCTGCTTTTGTCCCCCAGCCCAAACTAGGGATTTGTTGTTCATGATGAATCGTTGACCAACTGACAGAGAGCCGTCATATCGTCCCACGGTGTAGCCCTCCATGCTGCCCCTGCTGGTCATCTGCAAGTTGACTAGATCGTATCTGGCCGGCGATTCCCCGTTGGCGTCAAAATAGACTTTCTCGCCAGCTGCCATCGTGAAACTCACCTTCTGTAGTCGCTGTTGGACCTTCGCAAGAAGCGAAAACGGAAAGTGCACAAAGGTGCTATGACTCAATAGGGCTGTTGCACATTTTGCTGGTATAACATACGGTGAAGTATATGTATGGTTAAGTGATATTACTTCCACTTAACGACCATTATATAGGGGCAAGTACAACAACATAGTTAGGCTGCCATCTGCTGGTGGTTAGTAGCATATTACCATGGATAAATCAATAATAGAACACTTTTATATGGTCAATGTTTGTCTGATTGTGATGATACCAGCAAAATGTGAAAGCAGCATGCTCTGTAATTTTTGTAAAACCGGCATGAATGACGTGTCGATCGCCGTTAAACAACAAGAAGGAAGGAAAAGCAGCACATAAGTTATAAAGTGGCATTGGCATAGACTCAGCCCATGTACATGTCAACATATAAAGCAGGGCTAGCCCCTGCGTTAGCAACACTGTGCGTAGGAAGAAACTGTTTCTCAGTCTAGAGGTCTTACTGCGCATGGCTCTGTAATGCCTTACTGAGGGTAGGGGGGAGAAAAGGTGTTGCGCAGGGTGGGAAAACACATGGCAAAAGAAACTTCAGACTCTCCTTTATCATCAGAAAAAAAACACTTGTTTCTACCTGTTTCCATTCTTTAGTTATAGCCTCCAGAACATGGGTGGCTATCACTAAAAACTGCTGTTTTCTCACAAAATCCTGAGTAAATGCAGCTGCAGTGCCGACAGTGGCCACCAGGTGTCAGTACACACCGCTACTATACGCTCCTTTTATATGGCCCCAAATGCGGCGTATGGCACACTCTGGCGATCAGATGGAGGTACTGCACTATTTTTTTAACAATAAAACCAAAAGACACGCCTTTGGCACTGAATGAGTTAATAGTTTGGGGAGATGGTGGGTCGTATTATATATTTTTGTGTTGCTGTGAAGCACTTTGTCTTGCTCTGCACAAAATATGCTATGTAAATAAAGTTTGATTTAATTTAAAGGATTACTTTTAATTCCTCACCTGCCATGGTTGAACCTCTCTTACGTTCACACAGCTGCCGTTGCTGAACGGGTTGCGTCCGTCTCGACAGGCGAGCAGGTCGTCGAGTGCGCGTGCAACGGCGTAGACGGATTTGTACACGTTGTTGGTGAACCTCAGAGCTGTCACGTCAGTGAACTGCGTCTCCACATCACGCAGGCTCTCTAGACCTGTGCACGGCCTCCTCTGTCTGGCTGTGGATAGGCAAATAACCAAATAGAATGTTATGATTAAAGATTTAATTATCCATATTGCATATCAAGCAGGGTAGCCCTGCTTGATATGTTGACGGGTTACATGTGCTGATTCTTTGCCAATGCCACAGCACATAAGTTATGTGCTGTTCTTAACGTTTTGTGTTGACCTTGTTCATTACCTGTTGATGTTGAGAGAGTTGTTCCATGCCGAACTAAAATTCCATGTGTGTGTATGGCTGTGATGTGTGTGCAATATGGAGAGTTAAAATTCATCTTGAATCTTAAATAACACAACATAATTTCACAATGAGACCCATCTGAATGGTGTGCAGTCACCAAACTACACCGTAATATTAAAAAACCCTAATTCCTCCAGCCATTTCCCATTAACCAATTTACGCATCCTGACATTGTAACTTGCCTTTTGCTGTATCGACTATCTCGTGAGTCACGTTCTGGATTAAAGAACAGTCGAACATCTCCTCCCAGAAGTCCCGGACAAACTGGCTGCCGGGGAACCAGGAGGGATGTAGGTTTCGAAGGTGGTCATCTAAGCCAGGGATGTCGGCCTTCGTGACAGTGAAGCCTAGAGCCCCAGTCAGTATGCTCCGACCCTCACTGTCACTCAAAGAGTGATCCGTGATCCACGCATCGCTCCCGACCAACTGCAGCCCCGTCACGTTATGCGCGTATAATGCCGCTGCCAACACCTTGATCTCTCGGTGACTGACGAACGCCACCAGCACACGCGAGGTGGCGCGTCGGATGACCTCGACGATCCTCTCCAGTGTCTGCGGCGGACTTGTTTGGGAGAATGCCTCAGAATATTCGACACACACGCCGATCTCCCTCGCCGCTTTAATCACTGCTGCCGCACCGTTGAGGCCATATTCGTTGTCGACGGCGATGACGCCGATCCAAGTCCAGCCGAAGTGTTTAACGAGCTTGGCCATGGCCTGGGTCTGGTAGAAGTCACTTGGGATGGTTCTGAAGAATGTGGGGTACCTCCGCTTGTCACTGAGACAGGCACAGGTTGCAAAATGGCTGATCTGAAAAGGTAGCAAAAGACATATTTGCACCATCACAGGACTGTGTAACATTCAAATAGCACATATGCATGCCTGCCACTATGCCACTATTGTGTAAAACCCAACCCAGGTCGGTGCAAAAGACCAAAAACCGGTTCTTTGATTTGTTATTTTCTGTTTACAATAGGGCTGTCATACGGTGAAAAATTTAGTTACTGACATCACTGCAACTCACAATAGGCACGCCGAATCTTCCAACAGTCAATGCGACGGGGATAGTGGGTCTTGAACCAGAGTGCCCGAGGATGGCCTGTACTGTTTGGCTACTGGTGCAGGTCTCCTGCTGGTCCTCCTGGTGTCCACTCAGGAGAGCCAGCCCCGCACGGAGCACGTCCATGGTTCCACACTCGTTGTAAATCCTATACCCCAAGGTCACGCCCGGGAGGAGCTCAGGGTTTTGGTTGATCTGGTTTATGGCAAAGATCATCGTCTGAGCAAATTTAAACTCTCGGATGATGAAGCTGTGGAATATTTTAAAACAAGTGAATGATATTAGTGGGTTTGTGTGATGACACGTTACGGAAGAAAACCATGGCATGGCGCTGGCCCTGTTGGGGGGATAGCGGTTAAAGAAGCTACTCCAAGCCAGCCCCATACATAGTCTTGTTGCTGTCGCTTAGATCACAGCACACGCAGCGGTGTGAGATCACTTCCCCTCACAGTCATATACTGCACTTCTGCTAGTCTCTGCTCTCTCCTCCCCCCTTCACACTGTTCCAAAATCGGGGACACCCCTATGTTCCAAAATCAGGGACACCACTATGTTCCGAAATCCCTATGTTCCTAGATCTCTATGGAATCGCTATTTTCCGAATAATTATGGGTTAGGGTTCGAGTAGTTTTAAGATTAGGCTTACCCCTAATCCTACTGTGAATAAACAACTACTATGCAGTTATTTAAATAGTACGTTATTATAATTTTTGGGGGGGTACAAGCACCATTTTCTAATTTATTGACGGGGTTAATGTGAAAGGTGGACAAGAGAGTGGGGAAGCAGACCTGCAGCATACTTATCTCGGTGAGGGGGAGCGATCTCACGACAGCTGTCAACATTAATCACATGGTTAATCCCAGATCTTTAAATAGGGGACTACGTGCTATCTTACCTTAGTATTACAATATATACGATTGGGAATATTATCTCTTTCAGAGCCATTCATTAAACACAACAAAAATTTGTACTTATGTTTAAAAGTCCACCAAATAATCTCCACAAGCAATATCTGAACAGCTTGTAATATATAGAAGAGGATCTCTTTTAAGGAGAATTTGCGAGTACAATTTTCTACTTTTGATATTGTCATAATTAAAAATGTAAGAATTGGGGGCCGGCGTGTTGGTGGAGTGGCTATGGACACCGCACCTAACGTGCCACTGTTCGTGTTAATGGCGCTGTGTCTATCACAGAATCCGCAGTGTAGCGAGTTCTCCTCCCCTCGTCGGAGATTTAATCAATATATTGAAAAACCAAAAACATGATTGTATTTAAATTACCTGTTCCACTTTACTTAATGCTATTCAGCAATCATACCAATGAAAATTCTACTTATTAGTGAGGGTGGGTTGCCCTAATGTGTGTCCTTTTTTGCAGCTCCCTAATGTGTCACTGTGCGTACAAACCAAACGCAAATTGGGCTTCCAGAGCGAATAAATTACATGTAAAAAGCGAATTGGCTTCTTGGGTGAATTGAGCGTCGGGCGCTATGACTTCACCTATGCCGCGGCGCCGCTGCCGCCTCTACAGTGCCACCGCTGCCGCGTCAGGTCATGTGACTTGAGCAAAGAACAGCGGAGACCAGTGCTGACACTGCTGAGTGGGGGAAACTACGCCGATGGACCCTTCGGAGGCGTTCGGGGGTTGTAATTGGCGTAAGCAGCTCCGGCCGGGGGATGAGAGTGCGTGTTAGCACCCGCTCCACCCGGGACTCCCCGAGAGCTCCAGGAGGAGAGCGTGGGGGCTCTCGGTGGAGGGAGTGACGGGTGGCGTGGGCGCTGTCATTACGAGCCAGGCGGGCGGGTGTGGTTCCTCCGCTCAACCCTCCCTTCACCCTTTCCCTCTCCGACACAAGTGTATTGTCTTTATGGACCTACATTAATATTAAAGATTAAACCGGGCCCACTGTTTGACGATAACAGTTTGTCAGCGGAGCACCAGTGTTGCAGCAAATGCGTTCCTTTGACGTTACGAGTCGGCATATTCAAGTTAATGCTTTTACTGAATTGGTCAAACGCGGTAACGTGCTTTACTTGACCAATCTGATAACCATGCCTCGGACGCGACTCGGAAAGTAAATGGAACGCAGCATGTTGGTGAAGGAACACAGCATATCATTGCCCGGTCCTCGGGCGAGAATCGGGAGGATGAAAATGACAACAAACGTCTATGCAGTGGGAGGCGGAGAGGGAGAAAGGTGGGGAAGCTTGCCATAGTCTGTGTGTCTGCGCACGCGGTCGTCTCCCTTTTTGACAGAAAAGGAAAAATGTTTATATCTACACAGTACGCACAAATTAATTCTATTAACACATCATTGTTTTGTATTGTATATTCACTACTCATTCCACATATTCCCTCCTTTCACTGACAAGGGAAAGGCACTTGCTGCTGCGCGCTGCAGGTGCCGCCTACGAGCTGGAGAGTGGGAAACTTCACTTTTGCCGCTTGCGCGGTTTCGCTCTTGCCGCTCAACATATGCCGCTATAAAAATAAAATGCTGCAGCGCGTTACAAGCTTCCAAAGGGTTTGGTTTGAACACACAGTCAGTCTGTTGCCTAATGCAGTACAGTGAAATGTAGTGTTGAACAGTTGAACTTAATGTTAGACACATTGCCATAGTTTGCTTTTACCATAGTTTTACTGACATTCATTAGTTTAGGGAGGAGACAATGTCACCTAAGCTAGGTCTACTAGCTTAGGTGTCCCACATTAGGCAGTGGCCCCACCCTATTTATGTATTTTAAATCCTTGCCGCTCTTCATTTCTATAATTCAGAATGGATCACTTGTCATATATATGTCTTTTTTGTTCAGATCATTATACAACTATTATTATTATTATTGTTATTACAAAAAGAAAAAGGCAGCTGTTACAATCACTCATCGATCACAGATAATACTATTATTATTTTATTGGCCGGCAGTTATTATTATTTTACAATTTTTTTCGGCACCATTGGATAGGATTTGTTGGAAAGTGGGTTGAAGAGAATGGGGGTAGACATCGCAGACAAGTCAACGAGGGGAGGAGAACCCACAACAGATGACGCAACTTCTATCCAGAGCCATGTTTTTGTTTCTCGCACTTTGCCCTGCTCTCATGTTCTACATTCACACAAAAACACTCAACTCTCTCTGTGCAAAAAAGATCTACAAAAATTGTGTACATGTTGCCGAAGACATCAATAAACATTCTTGAATTCAAAAAGTTGTTAATTCATTCATTTCTAGATTTGTCTTACAACTTACAACCTGTTATGATCATATATAACTTACAAGCAATATACATTTCAGTGTCAAGATTTTCACGAATCAAAATGTTTCAGAAGAATGTATTAATCATCAATATTAATATAATAATAATAATTAATATAATATTAATATAATAAAATTATATTAATATAATAATCCTTTTATGTACAGTTGGTATATGGTAACTCTGGAAAATGTTATGTCAAGGTGAAAGTTTTGTCATTTTGTCAATTTCAATTAGTGTCTTTTTCCTTTTTGCATTTTTATTTTTCAATTTTCATAAGAAACTTGACTGTTCAAATAAACAAAAAGTGATTTCTCCACAAATTATATTGAAACAACTGCCCTTTTCTAATAATGGGTTAACTAAAGATAGGTCTTTTGATATCCTTTTCAATAAGAATTACTAAATACGGAACTGGTAAAAGCCAAAATACAGTGCTGGCTCTGAAGAGACCCGCTCCCAGCAAATGTATGGTGACTGTGACTTGGTTCACAGGTACGGCCAGCGTTGCAAGTTCTACTCGCCTCGTTGACCTTTCTGCAATGTCTCCCCTGAATCTCTCTCATCCCACTTTCGAGCTAATCCTGTCAATAAAATTCTGTCAATGGCACATGTCTCTCAATGTCAATGGCACTGGGTCTATCAAGCGTCTGCAGTGTTGCGAGTTATCCCCCCTTCACCCGCTTGCTGTCTAGCCCCCCAACCCTATCTCTTCAACCCAGTTTTCGACTAATCATATCCAATAAAGATGGAAAACGGCGCTGATTCTGTAAAAACAGAACAACCAGAATTGTAGTCATACTTCAGGCATCTGCGTTTTTGTGGTCTCGTCTGAAACGTGTCAAGCATGTATTTTTGCCCAGTACGAAACGAAAAGATTCCACCGATGAGCAAGTCTCCATTCTGGCCGAGTTCTGGCCTTCCCATGACGTCCTGGATGAGGTGGCATGTGGGCCTAGCGCTCTGTGCTAGCATTAGCGTCAAACCCAGGCTAAGCCAAGCCATGTTGCCCGACTTGACACCAGATCATCCCTGGCTCCAGCAAGCCTCGACGGCATGTGTTTTATAACGTCTGAGCAATAGGCTGATCGCTCCCAGGAGACCTTCGAGCGTTTCGTTACCACGACATCCGAAAAACAACCATGTTGTTGTTTCAGCCGAGTGCGACTCAACTGTTTTTTGACTTCAGGACCAAAAGTGATACACAAAGATGGCAAAAGAACCCACATTTCTTGGGTAAACGTAAAATACATTTGTGCAAAAACAACTTGAATAAGATTATAAATTACTGATCCAGATATCTACTTAAGTGAACATTAAAAGTAAAGGTTCTGAAAAATAGTCAAAAGTATTTTTGAAAGTAAAAAGATACGTATCGTACAAGATGTCATATGGTGTTTACATTAGGATCTCTATAAAAAGTAACAAGTAACATGTTTTCTAAAAGTAAGGAGTAGCATTATTTTCAAATAAGTGTTCCTGTTCCAGATTATTAAAAAATGATGTTTCCGGAAAATACAAAAAAGTTTAGAAAAAATTGTCTTCAACCAAATACATTTTAACTTAAACAGAAACAACATTTTACAGAAATATCAGTCTGATTTAAACCACAGCACAGAGACAGCCCTTTTAAAGATTCTAAATCACATGAGGTGCAATTTTGATGAGCACAAACTTACAGTCTTGGTTCTACTTGATCTTGATAGTATTATGCCATCGCATCTTATTAAAAAGGCCAAGGCACCCGGTTGGCCTCTCTGATACCGTCTTAAACTCGTTCACTTCCTCAAAGAGCGTAAATTCTTTGTAAACATGGACCCCTGTTCCTCATAAATCCTAGCCTGGCAAGCCAGACCCAACAAATCTTTCACGCATCTAATATATTCTCTAAAACACCCAATAATCTGATTCGTTGGATTCAGTGGGATCCAGACCCAATGTTTGTTCTAGTCGTGTGCAATGTATAGACAATTTGTTGGTTCTGGCTTGCCAGGCTAAATAAATCCATGACATAAAGTGTAGGGTCCCTCAGGGGTCAATCTTAGGACCAGCTCTCTTTAATCTATATATGCTTCCCCTAATCAGGACACATGGCATCAACTTCCGCAGCTATGCAAATGATAGACAGCTGTATATTGCTAAGACCTAATTATTGTCCTTTAAAAGTGCATTTCACACATTAAGTCATGGATAGCAGCAAACTTCCAGCAGCTCATCCAGGACAACTGAGGTTATACTTTTTGGTCCCGAAGACCAAAGAGAGAAGATTTTATCAAAACGTAATGCGCTAAATTCCACATAATCTGTTAAAATTCTTGGTGTAATCCTCGACTCGGATCTAAATTTTATCCCGCTTATCAAAAACTTAACTGAGGTGGGTTTCTAATTTAGCAAGAGTCCCACCATCTCTCTAGCACAGAGGTCCTGATGCACGCCTTTATCTCCAGTTATTGAGATTATTGCTATGAGCTGCTCACTGGTTTTCCAAAAAAGAGCATTAATAATCTCCAACCATTACAGAATTCAGCCGCTCCCGCACTGAGAAGGACCGCACTGTTATTCTGGTAAATATATTCTATATCTTATATATTTGTATTACAAAATATTATACTATTTTTTAAAACAATGTGTCTCAACGCTTTTGAATTTTCAACAGCAAGAAAAGAGAAAGAAAAAAGAAATATAATGAAGTCTAATTAAAAGACAGGTAAAAAAACAAAACAAATAACGCCGACACAGACAATAACACAGATTAGGACAACTCATGCAAATACAGAGGTCTTTGAGTCTTGTTCATTCTAGATAGATTTAAGATATGAATATTCTTATCCACATTTACATACATCAAAATATGTATGGACAATAATAAATTACAAGTCTATTGTGAGGTTTACCATCAATATTCAATCCTCCTCGTTTTTGTTAAGTCTATGCTCCCCCGTGGTCCCCAAATCTATTCCCTTTTTCCTCGTTGACTATGTCATTCTTTCCAGGGGCAAAACTGTTTACATTTTCTTAGCCCTAAATGTAATATTTATTTTTGAAAAACATTGCTATCGACCTTTTAGCATACAAGAGAAACATGTCTATTATTATCTGTTTTCCTTTGGTATATTTGTGTTGTGTTGGATATCAATCCTAAACTATATAACCCTGGATCCAATGGAATATTCTTTAAAACATTTTTTTACATTTTAACCACATTCCAAAAAGACCTTATGGTATTATATTGCCAAACACAATGGAATGGTGTCCCCTTCTTGTCACATTTTATGCATAAATCTGGATATTACCATTGTATTAATTTAATTTGACAGGAGTGGGATATATTCTCATGCTAACCAATAGCACCTGTAGCTTCCCTACTTATACAGCAGGCTCCGTTCGGTTCAGCCTGCTGGCATTATCCTGGATCCAGAGGCTGAGTATCACAGTCAGTACAGACAATCAGTACTGTAACTATCTTAATCGAGTATTCATTATCTGCGTATGAGCTTTACTTCATATTGAGTCCCAGTCTTCTGGTGATATATCCCTTCCCAGGTCTCATATCCAAGCATTCCTTTTATATTTGGAGTTCTCAAGTGAGTAAGATAGCAATAAAAATATATGTTAAAAATTGCCCCTTTACTTAAGCTATCCTTGGTCACCGTTTTCTCAAGTTCAGACTCCGGAGGCTTAGTTAGAGCATTATTTTGGCATGTTCTGATCTGAAGTTTTTCAGTAGGAGGTACTTAAAAACAATGTTTTGTCAATGTCGTATTTGCGTCTAATCTCCTCGAATGACATAAAATGTACTGTATTGGGCAAATATAAGTCTTGAATTTTTTCATAACCCTCTTGATGCCCACAATCTTAATATAGCATCAGCTCTCCTTGGAGCAAAATTCTGAGTACCCAGATAGGGCTATACTGTGATAATGTCCTGGGTTCTTTAAAACATATTCTTACTTCAAACCATACGTTAATCATGTTTTTAACAATTGGGTTGTCAGTCTGCCTCACCAAGTTTCCGATTCCATCTTTTCCCAAACTAGGGTAACACTCGTGTAAAAGTAAAACATCATGGATCTAATTTGTGCAGCCCAATAGTACCAAGATATATTTGGACATTTTAAACCTCCCTCACCATATGGCATGTGTAACAGGGACATTTGAATTCTAGCCTGCTTATTATTACAAATAAGGAATAGTTTGTTGATCCTATGGAAGAAGTCATCAGGAGGAGAACTATTTTTTAAACTTGTAATTTTTTTTGTCGTTAGTACTCTACGTGTTTCTTGCTGCTGTATGTATGAATAAATGAATGAATGAATGAAGAATGAATG
>OMKY01213755.1:0-10407 GCA_900302395.1 Bregmaceros cantori | reverse complement strand
CCCTATTTTATATATATATATTTTTTCATATATGAGACTCCCTGACTATAAGGTGCACCGTCAATTAAATACACTTTTTTCTCATATATAAGGCACACTGGACTATAAGGCACATTAAGAAAGAAAGAGGGAGTGGGAGAGAGAAACGACGTAACATACCGGAATTTCAATGTTGCAAAAGTTTGCTTTGGGGTGGTTGACACGATCCAGTGTCAACCACCGCGAAAAGTAGTCAGCATGGATGTATCCTGAACAAAGTAATATAACCCATAATCAGGGCTCCGAACCGGTTCAAGGAACGAAAACGGAAACAGAAAACGAGGGGAATTTTCCGTAATTTTAAGAGGAGCGGAAACGGAAATGAAAGAACATTTTTTTCAAATGTTCCGGAACAGAAACGGAACATTATGAAATCCAAAAAACCAGTTAAGAACGTTTTTTTCCGTTCTCTATATATTTTAACACATCCTATGTCTGGGAGACTATTTTCGTCCACCTTCACTGTCAGTTGTCAAGCCCCATGCATCTGGGGCTCCATCTTGTGGACAGACAAGGAAGTGGATGTAATTGTGTTAATACAGTTGCTCTGAAGTTTGAAAGTCCACCAAATATATTTTGCAGAAACTATATCTAAACTTAACATTGCACACTTTAAGGTACTTTATGAACGAACCAAATGTTCCACCAATATTTTGGTGGTGGAACGGTTCCAAGAAAGAAAACATTAAATATAGACCTGCCTGAACCGTTCGCAACGGAACGTTTTAAAAATAATTTCGTTTTCAAGCCCTGCCCATAATGCATTGTGACTTGCAAGACGCATTAAAAATGACATTAACACAAACACGGCGTGGTGGGAGTCAAGAAAAACTGAACATGGCAAATAGTTATAATGGCTGTGTCCAAAATCGCTCCCAATCCCCTACCCCCTATCCCCCATATAGTGCACTCACTTATAGTGCACTCAACAGCAATGGCCGATATTTCGGACACTAGAATTGGTGCCGTCAAAATGATTCTAAAATATAAATATTAAAAATATAATTATAAAATTCAACAATCATCAGAATAAGTGAAAAGTACTTACATTTATAATGATTTGCTGTGGTCGGTCGCTATTTACTCCCGCCATGCCATTTTTTTTTTTCTAAATTTAGGTCATTTTTAAAACGTCTCGCAATGCATTATAGGTTATACTGCTCCGCACTATATAGGGGATAGGGAGCGATTTCGGACACGGCCAATGTCTCTATAATTGACTTCCTGTGATGATTGTTGAATTTATAATGTTATAATTTTGACGCGCCTACTCCGAAATCTTGGTCGTTGCTGTTGAGTGCACTATAAGTGAGTGCACTATATTAGGGAGTAGGGATAGGGACCAATTTCGGACACAGCCACTTTCTATTCTCATGCAACCGGTAAGAGACAGGAAACCGCCGTGAGCGTGCGAACATGAGAGCAGAGCACGTGATAACACCCACGGAAAGCTCAGTTTTTAGCGTTCCACGTTCCATCTGCAGCTTTACGACAGGGCATTGACGACAGGAATTTGCCAAAAATACGCACCATAATGACGTGGAGGTCGTAACTTCGTCAAATGGCCGGAGTCAGGTTGAGCCTGGGTTATATCAACGAGGCCGTGTTGATGTGGACATGAGCACAGCTCATAGTTTGGTCAATTTCGGGGATAAAAAAAACAGTCATAAAGTTCAAAAGGGACGCAGCCTGACGCAGAATGAAAGCCAACTGAAGCCTGTGAGCTCCAAGAGTTACAAAGAGACGTTTCCTTAACATCTCTGGAGGACAAATGTATATTCCACCTGCCGCCGCCATCACCGAGCCCGCGGTGAAACGGGTCGACTTGTTCCTGAATTCCTCCCTCCTTCGCTAAGCAGAACAGGCCTTACAGAGATTTTAAAGGGCTGGGCAGGGAGTTCTATTCCCGTAGTCTTTATTTTTAATATTAATTCAGGTTGGGT
Organism: Bregmaceros cantori; assembly: GCA_900302395.1. NCBI lineage: Eukaryota > Metazoa > Chordata > Actinopteri > Gadiformes > Bregmacerotidae > Bregmaceros > Bregmaceros cantori. The sequence continues at coordinate 8,425 of OMKY01213755.1, read as the reverse complement.
TTGGCTCAGAAAATCCTGGGTCGGTTTTTTTCCTTCCGATCTGACACAGGTTTTGGACTCGGGGAAACCTCTATGGATGAGGCCCAAAGAGATGGAGCCTACAAGATTTTGTTCCTTTGATTTTTTTTTTCTTTAATGTTATTTTCTTCCGGCATCACACGACAAGGGGAGGGGAACTCGTGGCACGGCTGACGCTGCGGTAGACACAGCGCCATTAACATGAATGGAGGTGCGTTAGGTGCGGTGTCCATTACTAACACCCCCTCCTGGTTGATTTTTTGACTATCGCTCTAATTGTGTGTTCAAGCTAGGATTGTGAAAAGAAATCGAATTGAGTGGCAGCTTCTACGACGACGATTGCGAGGGAACGTTTAAAAAAATGTGCCCGTTTGCGCGTCGTGTCCGTCCCTGACAACGCAAAAGCTTACTCTGAAGAGGCCTTTCAGAGCAAAGAAGTTTGAAAACGACACAGGTCGCGCCACTGTATAAACTGCTGAAAACGCGAAGACCTGTTCAGATCGCATAAACTTTACGTCACTTTTTAGTGCTCTACATAGGGTACACACAGATTTCAGACACAAAATGGCTTGCACCCTATATAGTGCACTACATAGGGAATAGGAAACAGACAAAGCCTTTTGGCAGGCAAATGGACGCAACAAGCAGGAAGCCTGGCGGAGTTTCTTGTCAGAACAGACGGGTCATCTGAAAATGTGGTTTGGAGTCCCAAGTCTGAACCCTGGAAACATTGGTACAGCAGACCAGCAACCAGGGCTTGAAAACAAAATTATTTTTTTCAAAAGTTCTGTTCCGGTGCTGCCCAGTAGCTCAGTCGGTTAGGCAGAGTGCTGGAAAGCACGCATACGCCTCAATGGCGCGGTGAGTCGGTGGTTCGAATCCCACCACCGACGTATTTCCCGCATGTCTACCCCCCATCTTCACCTGTTTCCACTAACCCTAATAAATAAAGCTTGGAAAAAAAAACAGCCTGATTGGGCTGGAAAAAACATTTAAAAAAAAAAGTTTTGTTCCGACACAAAATATCGGTCCTGAAATGGTTCGGAACGCAAAAATTGTGTTCGTCCTTAAAGTTCCTTAAATTGTGCAATGTTAAGTTTATATATAATTTTACAAAAAAAATATTTGGTGGACTTTCAAACTTCCGTGTCACTGTATTAACGCCATTGCATTCGCTTCCTTGTCTGGCCACAAGATGGAGCCCCAGATGCATGGAGCTTGACGACTGACAGTGAAAGTTGGATGGATGCACAACCGAAAATAGTCTCCCAGACATAAGATATGTTAAAATATATAGAGAACAGAAAAAAAACATTCTTAACCAGTTTTGTGAATTCCATAATGTTCCGTTTCTGTTCCGGAACAGTTGAAGAAATCTTTTTTCGTTTCAGTTTCAGCTCCTCATAAAATTCTGTTCGTTTTCGATCCTTCAACCGGTTCGGAGCCCTGCCAGCAACCATCCAAAAACTCCCTCACTGAGTGAGAACAAAGGAACCACCACACACACACCACACACACCCTCACTCTCTTCCAGAGTTCCACTGGTTTTTCTGTGTACCTTGTAGGGCTGTAGGCTAATAATCCACAGGTCTGGGTGCACTTACCACTAAGCCCCTGCAGGTGTCAACCCGGAGGAGAGAGAGCCCGCCATCTCCTGCTGGACTCCACACCTTCTCCGAGACACACCCTCGCTGCCAGAGCCCGGCTCTGGTTACCCTGCAGAGGACTCAGTACGGAGGTCAAAGTAAAACGTTCCAAGGGGTTGAAAGCTCCAATGTAAGCACCAAGCTATGATTTCACCATCTCATTCATAAATGACAACTCTTAACACAAACCACACTCACAATCAGTATTGTTGCTATTGTACAAACTTTTTCTTTCTGTACTGATGTAAAGAGGGTGCTACTTAAACAGACAGTTTATTTACAGAGACAGTCTATGTACAGAGACATCAAGGTAAAGGCACTTTAGTCATCTATGTACAGTCTATGTATGAATGAATGAATTTTATTTTAGGACAGACAGCACAGAGCCATTAAACATTTCAGCATGAGACATGCGACATGAGAAGATGGTTGTACAAAACAGGCTTTGCAGAGTTGCTATATTTCACTCGGCTGTTCGTGAGTGGAGTATGCATACTCCGGAAGGGACCTTAAACAAGTTAAAAACAGGTTAAAACAAGTTAAAAACCCGTTGCTAGCTAGGGGCACAATGGGGGAAGGAGTGGGGAGGGGGTTCATGTCATTCTTTTTTATTATTGCTTGACAGTAGCGGGACAAGAGCAATATGAGGCGGAGCTAGGAGGCCGGGCGGTAGCCTATACTCAATTTTTCTCTAGATGGGAGCGACTAGGACCTAGTGTTGGCATATTTGCTTACTTAGCAGCAGCTGTTTGATGGCTTCAATGAAGCTCCGAGGATCATAGTTTGTATCCCATGCGGCAGACTGTTCCAGAGTTTTGGTCGACGAAGGAGAGTTTTGTCCGAATGAGGTTTTTTTGTGTGTGTAGAGGGACAGTCTACAGGAGTCCTCATAGTGGGAGTAATGGGGTCAGAAAGTGACTCGTGCAGCTCTGGTATCTGTGGTTCAGGAGCAGTGCAGCAGCAGGATAGAAACTCTTCTTACAGTGTGAGGTTCTGGTTCTGATGGTCCAGAAGGTCTGGGCCTGAGGGGAGTGGAACAGATAGTGTCTGGGTTTGGGAGGTTCTGTGCTGCATGAACCCAAGTACTGGATCTGTCCATGATCAGTTTCTCTGCAGAGCGCACAATGGAAAGACTGGAATTGATGGGTGATTGGTGAACAGATTTCTGTAACACGCGTGAGAGAAAGAGAGATGAGAACAGCATCTTAAAGAGAGAGAAAGGAGAAAAGTCTGTAAAAAGCGCAAGAGGGAGAGAGAAAGAGGAAGAGATGAGAAAAGCATCTCAAAGATAAAGATAAAAGGAAAGTCTGTGAAAAACATGAGAGAGAGAGAGAGAGAGAGAGAGAAGAAGGAGAGGAAAAGAGGAGTAAAACGGGGAAAAAGAGAGGGAAGAGAGAGATGGAGAGAGAGTGAGACAGATATGGAAAGAACGGAGAGGGAAGGGAGTAGAGAGAGAGAGGGATAGAGGGGGAGAGTGAGACTTTGAAGAATAAAGACAAGGAGAGATGGAGATGGAGAGAGGGGCGGGGAGCGAAAAGAGAGACACTGCTACAATAGAGAAGGAGAGACAGAGGAGATGATAGAGACAGGACTAACAAGGCAGAGAGAAATGGAGGGAGAGAGAAAAGAGGATCGATAGGAAGAGAGGGAGAGACAGAGAGGAACGAGAGGGAGAAAGATGTTGCTTGAGTTAAATTATATTTAATGACCGATGCATTTTGCGTTGCTTCATTCACGTGTGGACAAAACGATATTGCAGCGGAGGAAGGTTTTACTCAGACGAGCAGCGAAGGCGCGTGAGATCGCTGGCGTCCAAGTTGTCACGTCTACGGCGCTGGTCACCGTCAGAAACACCTCGCAAAGTACACACCCGGAGCCGCGCCGCGCGTGCGCGTCTGCGTGCGTGCAGCCCATTGTAACTTTTCCTTGCTCCGTTTCATTTTCCCCGCGGGGCCTGTGAACTCTCAGATGATGGTATCTCTGGATAATTTAATCGCAGCAAATTTCCGTTGAGGTGTAGCTGTTTTTAATTCTTCTTCCCATTCGGTGCTGAAACTCAACTCCGAGCGCTGCTCAGCGTCAGCGCTAACCGACCTAAAGCCGCACTCCGCCTAAAGCCACACTTTCCAGCCGTGGGGGTTTTGTTGCCAGTCTGGTGGAATACATTTTGAGACTGCAATATTATTCCAATTAATGATTAATGTTATTATCGATTACCGTACTGTCCGCAACATGGAGGAGCACAGTCGTTCATTTTCTCAAAAAAACAACACAAATTATAATCTAGTGTGGTGCAGTACCAGTGGTGGAAAGTAATGAATTACATTTACTCACTACTGTAATCAATTACTGTTTGAGTATGAATTTACTTTTACTAAAGCACATTTTTACCATAGTACTTTTGACTCATTACATTCAAGTCCCCTCACATTACTGATTACAAAACATATTGTTGAAAATTTTTAATTTGGGGCGGAAAGTTAAACTCCTGTGCAGTCTGGCGAGCCAAAGCGAAAGCATTGTCCACACTTCGCACGTCACACAAAGCTGTAATTTGAATATTGATAAAAAATCTTTTTTATCAGATTTATGTCAGCCATTATACAGGCAAGTCATTGATTAATGTGTTCATGTTCCTTTTAAAAAATGGAAAAAATATCAATTTCAAACGTTTTTTTTTTTTTTAAACCATTTATTCTGTTGCTGTGGGGCTTGGCAGTGTTCAGTATTTATGACAATCGGCTCGGCCATGACACTGGGAATGGAGCCTGCCATTGGGAGCCACGCATGATATGGGCAGAGTAGCCATAAATATTACTTAAGTAAAAGTATTGCTACCTCAGCAAAATATTACTCAAGTAAAAGTCAAAAGTAGTCATCCAAATAGTTACTCAAGTGAAAGCAAAAAAGTACTCCACAAAAAAATGTACTTGCGTAGCGAAAGTACTGAGTAACTTTCAGTAAAAAAAAGAGTGAGAGCGCCCGAGTGAGAGAGCGATACCAAGAGACTAAGAGAAGAGAGCCCGAGAGAGCGAGAGAAACAGAGAGCGACAGAGCTTCAGAGATAGGCTTTCTCTGAGAGTGTTGGATATATTCTATATCCAGGTTATCAGCATGAACCGCAAACAAGACAGACAGAGAAGTTTATTCTAAACGATAATTAATTTATTTCTATCAGAGAGGGAGAGAGATATGACGCCAACATATGTGCCAACAGTTCCCAACGGGTGTCGCTAACAGGGCTAAAGGCCAAGTTAATGTAACAAGTGTAGCAGTTTGCATTTCTTGGGGAAAGTTCATACCCACGTGGACACTGTGACATTCTATGACCAGCACATTCATGCCCATATATGGACTGGTGTAACCGTCTTGGTGTCTCATTGTGATGTCATCGACACACCCCCTCCGCTGTCTACCAGACACGAGGGCATCCAGTGTTCCCTCCTCATTCTGTTTGGACTCTCTTGGAATAAAGAGCTTTTATGATAGAGGCTGTGTCCTTCCTTAACACACATACCTCTACACAAGTAGCAAATTGCTGACATCTCAGTAAAAATAAAAAATTTTTCACCTCAAATTTACTCGAGTAAAAGTAGAAAGTAACTTGTGAAAAATGTACTCCAAAAGTAAAAAAGTAGTCAAAAAAAATAACGAAGTAAATGTAATGTGTTACTGCCCATCTCTGGAGCCACGCACGATGGAGCGAAAGAACGGATTGAAACAATCACGGGCGGTTAATAAAATGACTTGCTAACTAAACGCTGATTAACCGATTACAACTCTGATATAGTTTCTAAAATATAGCAGAGAACACACTGGAAAAACTGGTAAGTGCAGGCAGTTACCCTATCTATTCTATTTATTTCATAGTGAACCGTCACAGATCTATGTCCATTTTTTTTCTTTGAATTTTCGAAAGCGGGCGATATTTTTGCCGGGCAGCGTGACAATGTGACCGTGCGCCACCGTTAGTTCCGGTAAGTCCACCACGAAGCATTCCATTTGGAACACTAGTCACCGGCTGTAGAATAGCACACAAACCTCAATAATAGCTCCAGAATCCCATGTTTGTGTGTGTGAGCATGTTATTCATTTTTCACATAACAAGTTGTGTGTATTCAGCATAACAAGTAATTGCAGTGGACACGCCGGACAAATATTTGCGGTGAGATCATCGAAACGGAGCGAAACACAGGAATTAAAGTCCATTACGGCATCGGCAGTGTTAATGACGAGCACGTAGAAGTGTCCAGTCCTCCACCGCACCATGTGGAACACATTTATACAAAACGTCCAGTCTGGCCAAGAATACGCGCCGCAACACCTGCACAATAATCTCCCTTTGAGGGCCAATAACAACCGATTATCACCGTAATGCTGTTACCGGAACTCCGCGGAGCGTGGACACACGCACCGAGCTGGGTTGTAAATTCAGTGAGGCAGCCCCAGACCATAATCTATTCAGATTAGAGATTAATCGATGACATTTGATTATTGGTGACTAATTTACCACATTGACCACAAAATTCAAAAGAACCGAAATCTGGGAGAACCTCAAAATGCCCACTTTAGGCAATTATTGTGAAGCAACCACAAAACGACCAGAACAGAGTTTTACATGGTCCATTATTATTTCACAAGCCTATTATTAAGAAATAAACACTTTTAATACTTGATTTTCCATGTCACCCCGTCTTTAAACCACCACCTTACATACCTTTCCAACGTAGTTGCCATGCTCTCTGCTTGCCCACACCTCCCAAAGATAGCCTAGTCCAACAGAAAATGTGTTGTGCCATTCCTCAAAACTCATTTCAAAGCTGTGCTTACACGGGAATAGAGTTGGAGTTGTGCCTATTATATCAAAGTTGAAATTTGTACAATTTTGCCTCGCCATAAAAGGGCCATTTACCTTCAGTTTATATTTTATTCTAAGAGTCATAATCTGAAGCTAGATAATCTGCAGATATATTGCTTAACGACATGAGTTATTACTCAGTATTGGTATCAGCCCCCAAAATTAAACGGTAAAGGTTAAAGACGCTGCACCTAACATGCCCCCATTCGAGTTAATGGGCTGTGTTTATCACAGCATCCACGTTGCCGTGAGTTCTCCTCCCCTTGTCAGCGATGTCTACCCCTGATCTCCGACAGTTTCCGACTAATCCTATCCAATAAAGATGAAAAACATATCGGTCAGGCCCTAGTCAACAGCCATGCACACACAGTTTCAGGTGTGTCGGGCGTGGCATGCCAGGCTGTTGTTGTATTTTAAGATTTCCCCTGGGGCATCCAGCAAAAGCGACAAGCTTCGCGACTAGAGCCCGAGAGAGATCAAGAAACCAAGGCCCCACCGATGTAAAGGCCCTGGCTCTCAACCTCCGCGTCCGCCACGGCTGTTGACACCCGAAGGTTAATGCACGGGCCGACGACTGTCTGAATCAGCACTCAAAAGTGTCGGAGGGGGGCCCCAGCAGCAGCACAGATAAAAACCACAACACCTGTGACATCACGAACCTTGTCAGACCCCATTACCAACCTCTATGACATCACCACCACAAACCTTGCTAACCACCAGCTATAGTACCAGTACAACTCACCCTGGGTGAAATACCCACCCAATGTCCTGTGTAAATGTTGTAAACCTATTTCAGTTAGTCAGTTTTTGCACAAATTTAGAGTCCAAAATCCGGGGCCTAAAATCAATGTGCTCGCATCGTCAGTGGTAGAATCGTTCCAAGATTTTTCCGGTGCCACGGTCGGTGCCTTGCAGCCGACGACACGGCATGGAGACGGACATGACCCCAGGAAGCTGTGAGTGTCTGCAGACACGGAGCAGGAGCCTCCCGCCCGGCAAGGCTGGAAAGTGAGCCGTGCGGTGGGCTCTGGCAGCGGAGTGTCTGTGATGTCATAAACAACGTATCAATAACAAGGCTGATATCCTCACGCTCCCAGGCCACCTGAAGGAAGGCGGCATCTGTCGGTAGAAACAGAAGAAAAAAAAAGTGGAGAGATACGCCGGAAGCACGCAATCTGCTCCTGCTGCTGTCAACACTTCACACCGTCACTGGAAACTACCCAGTCATGTTGTGTACAAGACGTCATCTTTGGTGTATGCTTTTTATATGTAGAATAATCAGAGACTTAAGTACTGTACTTAAGTACAATTTTCAAGTATCTGTACTTTTACAGACTTGTTACTTTTTCTCTTTTCTGCGCACCGACAGGCTAGGATAACATGTATAATATGAGTCAGTAGGGGGCGCTGATGGACCGAGTGCAGTCCCAGTTATTAAGTTATTAAGTGGTGTTCATTTAGTCCCGAGATATAAGCTAAATTAGGCTAGGTTGTTAGTAATTTATTCAAAACAATAATATTGACAAACTAACATTGAAAAAAACATACAATTTTATTTTTAGTACTTTCAAAAATACTGTTGTGAGGAGCAGATAATAGCTCTCAGGATGGCGCGGGAGGCGATTAAACACGCGGTGCGTTCTGCAGGTTATACCGCGTGTGTGCGCTCACCTCACAAGCCGTTGATTGGGAGGAGTGATGGCGGGCAGCAGGTGGTGGATGCGCCGTGTCCGGAGCACCCGGGTTCTTCCCCGGTAACCCGGAGATATCGGTGGAGATCACGTGATGATCCCACCGATGATGGATAATGAAAAGTGAACGCTAAATCCCACCCACGCTAATCGCTATACTAACTAAGTCCCTATGCTACGCTACGCTAACTAAACTATCGCTAAACTAGAAA
>OMKY01213754.1:0-11536 GCA_900302395.1 Bregmaceros cantori | reverse complement strand
CGGTTTGCTACATTATTTAACAATATGAATTACAACAGCAGCTCGTCTTATGGTGCGTTTATACGTTTGTGCAAACTATACAAACGTGCATTCCTCCCTGGATGCACGCGTGTGTATCCACGAGTGAATGCATCTTCGCACCTCCATATATGCGTGCCACCGGTAGTAAAGACATGTAATGTATTGTGGTGTTCCATATGATGGCAAATGCCCATCACATATATAATAATAATAATAATAATAATAATAATCATAATCATAATAATAATAATAATAATAATTGCTCGTATATCCAATGTTTGGGAATGAAGCTGATTTTGATGGTATGAAATTGAGCTGTGCACTTGAGTTGACATTAAATTCAAAATATTTTTCTACATGATTTTTCAAACATGTTAACTATAATAATAAATGCAGAATATCATTGTTATTGTAATTAATTTATAAATTTAGTACAGCAACATTATGAATCACTTTGAACTTTTTAATTAATTAAATGACTCTAAGCATGGGTGATTTATATAATCATTAATTATATGATCATGTAATAATATTATAATCATTATTAATCACAGAATCAAGGTTCTCTGTACTTGATTGCAAGTAGGGACAGCATTAGTAAATATCTTTTAAAAATATCTGGAATTTCTCTTTTGACTGATGAAGGTTTAGGCTTTTTTTTTTTTTTTCGTTTTCAGAAAATTGTAATCGATATCTAAAATCAAGACTTCAAAGACAAAAATGTGATTCGATTTTTCAAAAGAAATAATACAGCACTAATGTGAAATCTCAACCTCAAAGGGCCGTTGTACGGCACTTCACAAATGCTGCGAGCCACCCGAGGCGAGCTACGTAGGCAGAGATTGATCAAAGACGTGCTAACTAGGCGGGAGATTGATCGGGATGTTTTTTGTCAGGAGAAAAACAATGCTTGTCATTCCTCTCTGTCATTGTGGGGTGGGGGCGGTGGGTCGGAGCGGCGCTCGGATTGTCCGTGATCTTCTCTCTGCAGAAATGCAGAAAGGGAATTAATTAGAATTAATTAGCCTCTCGATGCAAAAAAAAAAGACTTGCATTGGTTGTCAAGTCGTAGCGATGGCAACAATCAGACCATCATTTGATAAAACATTCACAACTGAATGACCCGTGCCGGGCGAGGGGTGGCAAAATTCGGTCTCAATGCATGATTCAATTATTATTAATTTCATCGGTCGATCATTGATGTTATTAGCTTTTCTTTAAGCACGGCTACGTAATTGTGGAGCATCATGCAAGGCAGGACTACATTCTTCAAAAAGTTATTAATTAAAGAGGGAATAATGTGCAGTCGGTTAGACCACTGCATCCAGTTCTGTGGCTTAGTTCACAGCACACGCAGCGCTATGAGATCACTGGACCTCATGGTGATATATTGCAGGTCCGCTCGTCCCCCGCTCACTCATCCCACTTTCACACTAGTGCTGTCAATAAAATGGAAAAATGGCGATTGCGCCGAAAAATACAACAAAAGAGAGGGAATAATTTTCTGCTTTTGACGGGTTTTATTCTGTAGCGCACATGCAGGTATTGGGGTGTGGTCGAAGAAGGAAGAGATTCTTCTTCGTTGGTGCAGCGTGCACAGATTTTCTATGAATGAATAAATGAAATATTACTGGCTGGTTATTCGATCATCAAATAGTTATTGACATTCGCACAGTGGACACGTTTTTTGTTATTCAAATGTATTACAGATTTGATATTTTGATAGTTTCTGCTTACCTAGGGCTGCAACTCATGATTACTTTAATATTTGACTAATTGCTGACTAATATATTATTATGAATTATATTATGTTTCTTATCAAACAGCAATTAAAACGATTCAATACTTTTGAATTATCAACAAGTGCTTGGTTGCTATGATCTAAAATGAAAACCAACTGTATATTGTGCAGTTCACCTCAAGATTCCCACATTCATGTTAATGGCGCAAGTCTGCGATGTCTACTCCCGATCTCTTCAATCCAGTTTCCGACTGATCCTATACAATAAAGATGGAAAAACTGCGCTGGTGTTTTTTTTTTTTTTAGTTTTTGATGCATTTTGATGCTTTATGAAATCACTGTTGCTGACACTGAAATGGGTTTATTAATGTATTATAATGATTGAAAAATGTTTAAGTTTGAATGTCTTGAACTACAGAGTCCTGCCACCTAAACCACCAGACTTTACAGTTTGTACAGAACCTTGTCAACTAAGACTGGTGGTCTTAGTTGACAAACACAGTTTCTACAGAGCCCTGCCTACTAAGACCACCAGACTTAAGAACAGTTTCTATAGAGTCCTGCCTACTAAGACCACCAGACTTAAGAACAGTTTCTATAGAGTCCTGCCTACTAAGACCACCAGACTTAAGAATAGTTTCTATAGAGTCCTGCCTACTAAGACCACCAGACTTAAAACAGTTTCTACAGATCCATGCCTACTAAGACCACCAGACTTAAGAACAGTTTCTACAGAGTCCTGCCTACTGAGACCACCAGACTTAAAACAGTTTCTACAGATCCCTGCCTACTAAGACCACCAGACTTAAAAAAAACGTTTCTACAGAGCCCTGCCTACTAAGACCACCAGACTTAAACACAGTTTCCACGGAACCATGCCTACTAAGACCAAGAGTGTATGTTTCTTATTCAAATATGGCAAATTCTGATTGTGATGTGTGTGTGTGTGTGTGTATTTGTGTGTGTGTTTTTGTGTGTGTGTTCAGCAAATGGATTATCACCGACATAGAAAAATGCATGAAAAACGCATTAGTGTCAAAAGTAATACATTACTGTGGGGAGACTTAGCAATCTGACCAAGAGCTAAAAATAATTCATTATCTGGCATCATTATTCAATATCATTATTATTATTATTTATTGTTACTGCCTTTTAAGGAATACTTCCTCCTGAGCGACAGTGCAATGTGCGTCATTCACAGGAGAAAGCCAGTTGTGAAGCCATTTTTAGTCAAACAGAAGGTAACGAGGGGGCGCGCCTCGTGCAGAAAGGTTATAGCGTGCACCCCCAGACCACAGGTGGAGCAGCGGCGCTGGTTCTAATACCCTCTCTGGCTTTTCTGCAATGTCTCCCCCTGACTCTTTATCCCAGTTTCCAATTTAATCCCATCACTACCTCTCTCAATAAAGACTGAAGTATGGCGTTTGTGCCCCATAAATAACTTTAGAAACCGAAGGTAACGTGGGGCTGGCTCTGTGGCGCAGTTGGTTAGACTGCTTCATCCAGCCCCATGCACTCTTGTGCCTGTGGGTTAGTCTTACAGCGCACACAGCTGTTGTAAGATCGATTCCCATCGCCGGCTTAAGTATGCTACAGGTCTGCTTCCCTGCGCATCCACCCACCCTTTCACACTAAGCCTTGGTTCCAAAGCTATGTTTGCACATATGTTCTCAATTTGTCTTTGTAATATGACATTTCTTTCACACACATGGGCAGACAGACACAAGTTGAAGTTGAAGCTATCCCAAAATTTGCAGCAAATTGTTTGGGTGCAGCAGCAGCGCAGACGTGCAGAGACGCACAGCGATGTACAATGATCGGCAGGCAGCCCAAAGCAAACACGGCATCGCACCATCGGAAACATAGCAGAACTGGAAGCACTCAGAGATTGCAAACCTGCGCAGTAGTGGTACAAAAAAACCTGTTCGCAGTATGTGTGGCAACTCATTATCAATGCAAATGCTCGAGTTAGAGTAGTAGCCAACGCATCGTCCACGCATCGCACATTGCTACACTTTTGTAATAGTTAGTAAGCTGACGCTGTTGGACCTAACCAATCACTTCGATTTTTACATGGGAAACATCTCATTGACCACCCATGCTCAAACCAGGTAAGGAACTTTCCCTCCATCCACTCTGAAGTATGACTATTATGTTACTTATAGGCTGCAGAAATGCACCAAAATGTAATCACTTCTTTCTTCCAACAACTCTGCAAAATTTCATCCAGATCCGTGCTCAACTCTTTCAGTTATCCAGGGGACAAACCATTGCGACCAAAAACATAACCTGCTCTGCCCTGGTGCAGGTAAATATTTGACAAATGCCACCAGATTGATACACTGTCTTTTCAGGAATGTGAATTAAGCCAGGCAAGTCCGAAAGCCTGAAAAAAAATCTCCTCAAGGCAATTACAACTAGAAGCACTCAGAGATTGCAAACCTGTGCCGTAGTGGTACAATAAATAGTACTTTTAGTGCTAGCAGTATGTGTGGCAATCCATTATCAATGCAAGTGCTCGTAGAGTAGTGCGATTGCCATTGACACCACCGGCGAGCATGTCAACTACATTTCCCAGCGTCCCTGGGACCCGGAAGTCTGGTCACGTGACTGCTGTAAGCGCCCAGCAATCTATCGGTAAGTTGGTGATTAAGTATGATTATGTTACTTAATAGGCTACAGAAATGCACTAAAATGTAATCACTTCTTCCGTTGGTCATTTCCAACAACCCTAAAAAATTTCATCCAGATCCGTGCACAACTTTTTCAGTTATCCTGGGGACAAACCAACCCGACCAACAAACATAACCTGCTTCGCGGCTATGCCCTGGCGCAGGTAAAAATGTGTTGAGTTGAGCTCTACCAAGTTTTGCTTCACGCCTGGCACTGTGAACAGGTGCTATCACTCATCAGTTAATTGGCCAGGCTGAGGAGCTGTGCTAATTAGGATCAGCTGGCCACACATGTGTGGACTTTAACTCAGGAAGCCCGTCTAAGTACTGACACTGAATATGGGCTGGACAGCTCCTGCCCACATGTCGGTAAAGACATTGCGTATATTGCGCACATTCTTTCTTGGAATGCACATGCCGGTCGTGTTTCCTTGCAGCGTCCGGGCGCTCTGACAGATGCAGTTGGACACCGTCAGGAGTGGAAATTGGTTTTTATTGAGCAGAGCTGGGAAATGTTCGTTTGAAAAGTGGTGCAGCATTTTGGTACTGCAGAAGGAGAAAATGTCTTGCTGGGTGTAATATATATTCCACTGCATGAAACATAATTCCCTCTTAAAACATTTCATATTCTACTTAACAATGCATTTTTCAATTTTATTATTTTAAATCCCATGGTCTCCATAAATTAAGAAATTTAACAAAGCCCTCTGCAGTTGGGTGGATGGACTCTGGAAATGAATGATCTTTTAAGAAATATAAAGTTGTAAAGTAATAAGCTCCCAATATTAAGGGATTCTGCCCAAAAATAATTGTTAACAGAAGCAGTAGTATGTGTTTTTCCGTAGCTGAGTAATCGTTAATAAGCGAGAAATGGTTTCCACCAAATTAATGTGAAAATGTGACTAAAATAGGGTGACCAGATGAGGTTGGCTGAAAAGCGGGGGGAAGGGGAGAGGGGGGGTGATTACAAGAGCAATAAACTAGGCCACAGATGTAAACATTGCTGAATAAGGAAATGTGAGAAGTCAAAAAATAACAAATAATAAAATATTTAGATGACTTTCAGCGCTGAGGTCTAGTATACATAGGCTGTAGTTGCAGTTATAGGCTACTATCTGGGGTTAAAAAGTTATTATTTGGTACAAGTTTAAATTTCGGGACACACGCAGCCAGATTCGGGATTTCTTATTTGCCACGTTTTGCATGGATATAGGTGCATTGATTTGCAAGCATTCATGTGGAAATGTTTACAGTCGTAAAGAGTTTCATTGTCTATTATTTCAACACAATAACAGAGCGGATCGTGCCGTGTGGAGAGGCAGACGCTGAGCGACTCGGCTTCCTCCAATCATTGATTTAGAGTCACGTTGCTTCTCTCTCTGCTGTGAATAGACCGCATTTCTTTTGTGGTGCAAGGTCAAATAACAGCAAAACCATACGACTGAACATAAATCTGTACGCTGTAAGGGAAGCGGAGCGACAGAGAATAGGGAGTAGGTAACTCTTAACCGTTGCAGTGCCAACCACTTTCATGGCAACACATTTGCACTGATGTTTAATGGGCCTAAAAAAATGACTTGTATAAAGTAAAAGTAGAAGTACAGCCAAAAGTGAACAATCTGTCAGATTTTGCTGCAGCTGGAATCTGTGAACAGATGTTAGCTGGTTGTCCTGACTGACCAACTGTGCTAATTAGGATGAGCTGGCTTTTGTAAATGGTTGAAACACATCTGTGTTGGATTTTTACTCCAAAGCCGGACAAAGTAGTTTTTATGAGAGACTGGGGGAAATTATGCTAAAAATATACATAACACATAAAAACAAATGAATCACTTGAATTAATTACATGAAATTAATTGAATTTGCTTATCCTGTGTATAACCATTTCTTCAAGACCCATGCAATGAATATCATCTCTATTGCTCTGTGAAATGCTGGGATGACTAATGGCTCATTCATTCATTCATTCATTCATTCAAATAAATGAACTTGTCAAGGTCCTCTGGCAGGCTTTTCCATAGATGTGGGTGATGGAAGTTGAAAGCGGTGTGATAAAACTTGAAGAAAACTGTTGAATCCTACAGATAGCAAGGCTCCTCAATACTGCGGGATTTCATGGACGCTTCTGTCGCGTTTCTGGGATATCCCTTCAGCAGTCAGCATTCATAGTCATTCAAATGATCTTATAGACTATTTGAATAATCGCTAGTTGCAGCCGTAGTGAATTCCATTTAGAAAGGTATTGAATTCTACTCCGAAGAATGAAATTGAACTGACCGACCCCAGGAGCAGGTGTCTCAGTACAGAGTCTGCATCGTCAACCTGCAGCAAAAACCACAGTGTTGTTAACAAGACGCTCCTTCCGCTTGCCAGTGTCTGCATTCAATTGATTTAATTCACAAGAAAAAACAGTGGCGGGCCATCAGGGCCAGACAATGCCTTCTGTGTGGGTTTAAAACCTCACTGGAGGGTCTAACGTCAACATTCCTGGAAGGAACCCAATGTGTCCCATGATCTTGCGCGTCTTGTGCCACTGGTATTCCTCAAAAATGTTGAGTCTGTGATTTCCATTTCAGTTTATGTTCATACCTAAACGAGGGCCACATTTTCAGTTTAAATGAAGTGTTGAACGTCATATACTTCTCTATTTTCTCATGAGCGTGAGGATAACTGTGTGAAAGAGTACAGACTTGATGTGTTTTGCGGCCATTCTTATATAGTATGTCAGAATGTTATATAGCATGTTATATTTTATATTATATGGCATGTTAGTATATAGTACGTCATATACATACATATATATATATATATATATATATATTTGTATATATTTATTTATTTTTTTATATTATATAAAAGTATGATATAAAATAATTTTCTATTCATAATTATATTATTGAATAACTTTTTCCATTTTCTTTTGTTGATGGTTATTTACACATTCACATTGGTGAGGTATTTCCATTTATCTATTTAGCTCCTTCCTCCTTTCTCTGCACTCTTGCTGAGAAAGGAACATCTAAAAAAGGGAAAGAAAAAAAAGTTGTGGGACGGTTGCAGCTTCTCACTCATTGGCACGCAAAAAGAGTTGATATGTTCTTTTAAATACGAATGAAGGCCCCGTGATGTTACCGACGGCCCGCCACTGTAAATGAACCATACTCATGCAAAAATGTGAATTGAAGAAAGTAAAAAAAAAGTAAGTAATTGAATTTAATTAGTTTAATTTACCTCAGTTTGGACTTTGGGCGGCGGCTGCTCCATTTTCCTTCAACTACGGGGCGGCTGTTAGCACCTTGTCGGCGTTAACAATCCATTTTAGCATTTTGAATTAGATAGTAACAATCATTATGACTCGCTGTGAAAAAAGGGGATTGGTGACCAACACTGGAATCTCTATTTCGACTCACAGAAAAAAGAAAAGATGATTAAATTGTCCGTCATACAAATCTTCGGAATTTGCAAAATGCTGAAGTCTTCCAGAACGCAACTTGCTGGACCCCAACGGTGTGTGTACCCATAAAGTACGAATTTGAACGTACGTATTGCCCGCTAATGTGAAGACTGTCAGGCTTAACGCTGCTTGGCCCGCATGTGGAGGCAGGTGATAGCAAAGCAGGAGGCACGCTTGTGACATTATATCAGTGGCGGCTGCTGGTCTTTCAAGGAGGGGAAGCCCAATTTGTCGTCCTACATCATAAAATCGTTTTCAAGAAAATGGTCTTTGACCCTGTCGTACCAGCTTGGTGTCTTTTCCAAAGACTTGACCAGTGTCCGCTCAATGGCCAGCAGCGCGAGGCTGCTTAAACAGCCTTGGCACCTGCAGATGTAGCTCCAATCATGGCCACTAAAAAACAAAAGCTTGCACAACCGAGACAATAGAGGCACGGTATAGAATCCCAAATTTCACAGACACAATACGAACAGATGCTAATTAGTGCAGCTCTTCAGGTGCATCTAATAATCAGTGACAACACCTGCAGTTTGCAGAGCAGGACTTTTACTTTCTGGAACTGGAACTGCCTCCTCTGTCAATTACCCATAATTCAGATATCAATGTCAGAGAATTTTGTTATCTCTGTCCTGCAATGACTGTTTTTCTATTGCTACTGGTAATTCACAGAAATCGTTCACAGAAAAAGTGAAATGACCAAACGCCAGGTATGCAGTATGACGCAACAGATGTTGCGTCTAGACAACCAAAGCAGAGAATATATGAGCCATCTTCAGCATTGCTCTTGGCATTCTGTTAACTGCCCAGCCCGTCTGAGTTGGCTTCGAAGCATGCCTCCTGGCCGAGTGACGTCAGGACCGGGTGATTTACTAGGCCGAGTCACGTCGGGGGTCAGGGTGTCGGAGGTAAGAAGACAAGTGGGTCGAAGGCAGCAGACGCAGAGGAAGGCATTCCACTGGGCCTGAGTCTAGGAATCCACCCCCTCCCTGACATCGCCTGCTGTGGTGTGACTTTGGCAACAAACATGTAAATTCCTTGTTGCCACATGTAGTCGCACGTCCTGTTAATTCTTTTTGGAAACTCTCTCCATCTCTCTCTCCTCCTACTCACTCTCAGGTCTCTCTGTGCCGATCTGAACATCACTTTAGCTGTGTTCTAGTAGGCCAGGAGAATTTGAACACACAATATAATGTATCAAAGCTAGGAATTGAAAAGTATAAAGAACACACACACAATTGAATGTGCTGATTGAATGTTCAAGAAATCCACAATTTCTGGGGGGGGAAATGATTTTCAATTGCTGAAAAACGTGATCAGTGTAACATTTGTCATTACTGCAGACGAAATGGTGAATAAGGAAGGTGAATAGGTTCTCTACACATCCACTAAAGTTTGCCGGGCCGGATTTAAAAAGCTGAGCGGGCTGGCGTGTGGCCAACGTAGTTTGCCCATGTCTGGTCTAAACACACGATGAATTGTCGTTCATGGCCCATAAACGTCATAAATGTCTGGTTCCAAGGTCCATTTTACTAGATCAGTTGCACCTCTGGAGTTCTGTGAAGTTCTGTGAGCTGAAACAGGGTCAATCCTTGTTGAGTGTATTTTTAAATTCCACAGGTGGGCCGGCGCTAAACCAATCTTGCCGTCAGGCGTCCAATGTTCTAGATTCACACTCAGCCCTATGGTCATGGTTTTCATGTTGGGACGTTTTTGGACACACCGAGTTGAACAACATTACCTGGATGATCATCATTTATCATCTCAATGGTCCTGGGATGTTTTAATAGTGTTACACAACTCTTTGGTCCACTTTACGCATTTAAAGCTGTTTAGGAGTGCAGGTCGTGCAGTAGCCTACATGTGTGATTTCTTCAACAGAAATGGAGATAACGGAATGGCACACACTAGCTAGATTGAGTTCCCGCACGCACACACATACACACACACAATTTAATGTCATTTAATGTCTACAGACATGAAATGTCTGTAGACAGTAGTGTCCGTGCTGGGCACACTATCATGGACTTACAAAACACCCAGCTATCTTAAACTCTGAAACAGACTAAACAGCTAGCTTAAACTCTGAAACAGTCCAAACAGCTAGCTTAACCCTTTAGTAGGAACAGCCTGGAACAGGCTCTTTTTTAGGTGATTTACCATGTGTCAAATAACCATGGATAAAACCTATGAAACAAAACCATTTCTATACACATTTTGGCTCCTTTTTAAAACTAGCATAGCTAAAACCCAAAAACATAGCAGAAAATGTATTCGCCTTTGTAGTGAAGTTTTAGAATTAAACATGAGACATTAAAACAAAGAAAAAAATACCATTGTTTCCCCCTTGTGCATTTTACGAAATCCTCTGTAGATTTTCAAGTTTTGAACTTTTCATATGGGAATCACCCTAGTTTAGTCTACATTTAAGTGGGGATTATTAAAAAACGTATGTATACAAAACATACATTTTTACTCATTAACAACGTTTTTCAGCATTTTCATGTTATTTTTATTTTTTTACCTAATCAAACACTCTTCTAAAATTCTATTTAAAACTCTGTATGTAAATTGAGCTATGCACTGTGAATGTTTGGGAAAATTTGATCCAGTAATTTTCGAGAAATGGCTTCTAAAAACACATTTTTTTTTTTTTTCCATTACCAATCGTTCCGTGATATATGTTTTCGGATAGCCTCTTTTGTTATGAAAACAACGGTATGTCATTTGCCAAGAAAATCACTAATTTTCAATTCTTTAAAAATTGTGTGAAGTGTGAAACTTAGTCACTTACTTCCTCCGAAAATGAACCAGGACTCTACTTTCCATGATGGCCAATTGAGCTGACTTTGTCCCAGCTGTGGGAATCACCTCTCGCTGCACGGCGACGCTCAGCGTGTTTGCTGGTCTGTTTGTTCGCATCGTTTTAAAACATTTCTAGCCAGGAAGCGGAGCTTTAAAACAGCCATCTTCTTCTGCCTCCACGCTGAATGCGACATGTTGACGTCCCAGCGCCGATCCCGGGAAGTGACACGATCGTCTAGTGGCCATTTTTCCTCTGTAGACGGACTTCTGAACTTGTTTGTGAAAAAAATAAACGCGGAAAAATGTTTGTTTGAATATTTTTTTAAATCAATGAAAATGAGTGGTTAAAACGCTGTTAGTATGAGGCAGCGCCGCGTCATCGGGCAACTAAGACTTAAACTCTGAAAAAGTCCAAACAGCTAGCTTAAACTCTAAAACAGTCCAAACTGCTAGCTTAAACTCTAAATCAGTCCAAACTGCTAGCTTAAACTCTAAAACAGTCCAAACTGCTAGCTTAAACTCTAAATCAGTCCAAACTGCTAGCTTAAACTCTAAAAGAGTCCAAACTGCGATCTTAAATTCTAAATGAGTCCAAACTGCGAGCTTAAACTCTAAAACAGTCCAAACTGCAAGCTTAAACTCTAAATCAGTCCAAACTGCTAACGTAAACTCTAAAACAGCCCAAACTGCGAGCTTAAACTCTAAAACAGTCCAAACTGCTAGCTTAAACTCTAGATCAGTCCAAACTGCTAGCTTAAACTCTAAAACAGCCCAAACTGCTAGCTTAAACTCTAAAACAGTCCAAACTGCTAGCTTAAACTGTAGGTCAGTCCAAACTGCTAGCTT
>OMKY01213753.1:0-19733 GCA_900302395.1 Bregmaceros cantori | reverse complement strand
TGACAGTCTGGCATAGTGGGCAATTTCCCGGTGGCCCAAGGCCCATAGAGGGCCTGTGAGTTTTTTTGCTAGCTGAAAGTTAAATTGTGCACATTTTCCCCTAGGCCAGAACGTTTGTACATTTAGAAGACATACATTACGGCAATTAAATGTCACATGTGCTCCACAAATTATGTGGGGCCAATATCTAAAAATGCCCGGACCGCTTTGTAATCCTGGGGCAGCCCTGCCCAGTCCTCATATTGCAAAACTAGGAAGTACCCAAACGAGGGCACAAATGTATATTTGGGGGCTGTGGTGGGTGTCGGCAGCAGCGAATGTAGCCTCTTATCTGTAAGAAACACAGTAACCCCTGTGGAGGTTTCCAGTGCAAAGAGAGAAATCACCACCATATTTCCCAATTCCAGTTCTCCATGGCTTTTTATAATGACATTTTGAGAAAATAGAAATAAAAACTAGAAGCACTCAAAGAGCGCAAACATGCGCAAAGGCCATGAGGTCACTGGCTACAGAAAATGTAATCACTTGTCACCAGTGGTATGCGAGCACCCTCATGGAGGTACGCGGGATTATAGTCATAAAAATACATATTTTCGCGATCTGCTGTGTTAGTACCATGCAGTAGAGTGGAGGCAACTGGTGCGTGTTGTTGGAGGTGATCACAATTTCTAAGCTCATAAGTTGTCAAACTATTATGTTATTATGTTAAAATCACCAAAATGTAATTACTTGTTCTGCTTATCATTTTCAACAACTGTACATAATTTCATCCAGATTTGTGCATAACTTTTTTTCAGTTATCCTGCTGACAGACAAACCAACGTGACCAAAAACATAATCTGCTTGGCACAGGTAATAAGAATTGCCCTCTTACAGAATATGGGAGACTGATGCTCAGAAATCCTGATTCCAACAGTGTTTCCACACAGGCAGATTATGCTGCTCTGCTGTTGATTGGAAATGTTAAGAGCCACCAGGTTTAGGAGAAGATGTTTAGGTAGCCACAATTACAGTTCCCAGGAGGAAGGTTTTCAACAAACTCCTGGCTACCGACTGTGCTACAAGGCACGCTCCTCTCCATTGTTCTGGATCGGCCTGCCCGGCCGGTGGGCTTGCCAAGGTACCCGAACAATGACGTCTTTCTTGCCGGCGCTGGAGGTGGACATTCTTTTGCTGCTAAAAAACTCCCCCACCCTCGCTGTGCTCGGCGCAAACCTCCTATCAAACTAGCCCTACCTGTGTGCGGGCAGGCACCAGGTGCGCTCCCCCCCCCCTCTCTCTCTCTCTCTCTCCGTCTGTTTCTCTCTCCTTCTTCATGTCATACACATAAACCTTTCAGACCGACTACTGCCTGCACTCGCATCATACTCGCAATTGGCCGGAACTTGCATGAAGTCAAACAACTCTATTAAGGGGCCTACCGAACACCGCATCAGCACCTCTGGAAAAGGATGACCCATGTTGGTGCCCTTTGCCCAAAATGATTACTCAAGGGGGTGGGATGTGTTGGGGGTGGCGGCAGATTTATACTTGCTTGCTATACTTGCTTCTGGTTTGTTTGTATACGATCGGGTCTTGTGGTTTTCGTGTACATGTGTTTGTGTGGGTGGGGGCATTTTGGGGGTTCATGGATACATGTAACTACTAAGTTGGTGTTGTGGGTGCTTTACAGGAAACTTGCGTGTCACTTTTGGCTCGTCCCATTCATGCCAGCGGCCGGTTTGGTGGCGGTGTGTGTGTGTGTGTGTTGTTTATGTGTGTCTAACAGTGAAGGGATAAGACAGTGTCGCGGTTGAGTGTGTGAGTGAGTGTGTGTGTCAGTAAAAGGATAAGACAGTGAGCGTTGTGTGTGTGTGTGTGTGTGTGTACAGGCAGGAAAAGCACAAGACCAGAGCGGGAGGACAGCAGGCGAGGAGGAAGACCAGTGTTTCTCTCTGTGACAAGGAGCTCACAGCAGCCGGCGCGGCCGATGGTTCGACGAGGGCCGGGAGCGTGACCAAGCCAGCGGGTGGTTTATCTCTCGGGGCCCGCCCTGCGCTGTGCGGACGGCAGGTTATGACCAGCACACTGCAGGTACGAGGGGGGGGTCCCTAAGCCACACTTTTAACTGTTTCAGTGCTGCAGACTTCCTGAGAAAACACTTGACAAGAGACATATAGAGAATATAGAACATCTTAATCACAATTAATTCTAAAAAGTAGAGATCTGCTTCTTCACATTAGAGGTTGTTGTGGTTATAAACTATTTGTGCTCAGAGTAACGTCGTTCCACGGCATTTCTGGAAAATAATTGGAAACATATTCCAAACATGTTTAGAAACAATATTTGGAAACATATTCCAACATATTGCAAAATATTTTCAAATAAAAACAGTTATTCAAAACAAAATAACAATATAAATAATAATATAACATATATGTAATATATAATAATAATATTTAAAAATACATATTTTTTGGCTGTACTTAACTATTCCAGTGCCGCGGACTTCCACAACAATTATGTCCTCACTATCAAAGTCAAACGAAAATTGTACTGACAGTTTTTCCTAGAAGGTAGAGATCATCTTTTCTTACATTATAAGTTCAGATATAAATTCTGAAGACTGTCAAACATTGGTACTCATTTCTTACTGTTTAAATCGAGCTCAAATGAGGACAGAATACAACGTATTGGTTGAATATAGACCATGATCTATATTCATACACTGATTCAATTTATTCAACTCATTTCTGGCTTGTGCTGTGACCCTTGACTTTTTTGAAACATACTTGTGACATACTGTCAGAATTGGCTTGACTGAGGTTAACCTGTGGGTTTCAGTCTTGAATGGAACAGTTTTTAACGTTTTGTTGTTCTGCGCAATTTTATTTTTCAAATAGCCCAATTCTACTTCACTAGAATGTGTATAAATAGCGCAATAGGGCTGTTTGTGAATTATTTTACACCAAATTTATGACTATGGACTTTCTTGGCACGGTTGACGTTAAATCGGATCATTAAGGCGTATTATTTTCTGTGATGTAATGTGCGAATCCAAAAAACGATTTGCTTATTTTGAAAGGGTACAAAACCTAACCTTAACCCTAAACTTAACCTAACCCAACCCTAACCTTAACCCTAATCCTAACCTTAGCCTAACCCTAACCCCTAACCTTAACGTAACCCAACACTAACCATAACCCTAACAAAATAAGCAAATCATTTTTGGGCTTCGAACTTTACATAACGGCAAAAAATATGTTAGAATTATCCGATTTAACAGGGACCGTCTTGGCACTGCTAGTTAAGATGGTGTGGTAATGGTAACATGCAAGGACTTCTCACTTTCATGACCAAAAAATGTTTTCAACAAGCTATCAACTTCAAAAACTAAAGTTGTGATAATGTTGTTCTATTATGGGTTTTCATTCAGTAGTCCGATAATATGGACCTATGGAGGAAGATATTCTTCTTAGTTGGTGCAGTGTGCGCCTATACGTTGCTGAATCGATTAACGATTTGGATGCTACAGGAAATACATGATCTTTAACCATTTGCTGTAACGTTCTCACAAAGTATTTTCATATGTTTTCAAACGTTTCACAGAAGTGAAAGTGCAAATGATGAAATAAACTTTGCGTTGAGCTTTGTTATCTATTAATTAACTCCGTAATAACTATAGTTCCCTTTTACTGATTAACACCCTAGTAAATATTCAGTAAAATAACCCTTTTATACATAAATATGAAACGTAATAGTTTACACTATATAACTTTAAATATAATAACGTACACCTTTTAAATAGTTGTGTGGCCACACACTGATTCACACACCCCTTAAATATCGGGCCTGGAAGCTTATGGGCAGTTCACTTCTGCTGAGCAAAAATAAAAATGTGCACATCACTCAAAAGGTTACTCAAAAAAAAGGTTAAACCCTTTATTGTTCAGGATGCTCTAAATGAAGAATTGGATACACACTGTAAAAAAAAAAGAACTTGAACAAATACAGTGCTATGCTGTTGGTATTCTGATGAACACAGCGAGGGCCGACGCTGGGCTCAGTTAGATTGTCTTATCAGGGCAGAGCGGCTGGGAGGAGCCAGCCCAACGGAACCCACAGCTCACACGTCCCAGACTTCCAGCGATTCTATCTGGCGTTGACGTGCCAACCACGCGCCACGTGTTTAGAAAAGCATAGAAATTTCAATTTAGTCAACGATGACCAGTGTTTCCAAAGTTACTTGTAAAAAGCAGAGATGTGACCAAGTCCCTCTTTCAAGTCTCAAGTACTTCTTGGGTAAGTCAAGACCCAAGTCAACTCCAAGTCAAGTCATTATTAACGTGCTGTAATTCTAGCTCCAGAATCTGGTTTTAATAAAGTAGCAAAAATCAAACAATGCTATTATAAAAGCAAAACTATTGCTTGCTTTTTACTTAATTAAAATGAGATTCCGGAGCTAAAATGACAGCATGCTAATGATGACTTGACTTGAAGTTGACTTGGGACTTGCCCAGGAAGGACTTGAGACTTGAAAGAGGGACTTCTCACTCTGGTACTCTCACATCTCTGGTAAAAAGTAAGACTACCCTTCTTAAAACTAACGACGTTAGACTACTGACTACGTTATTTCAAGAGTGACTAAAATGACTGCTTTAGTTAGGGCTGATTGCCCTAATGTGGCAATTTTTTGTAACTTCCTAATGTGGGACAGACAGTTGATTGCCTAATGTGGGACAGTGAAATGTAGTGTTGAACAGTTGAACTTAATGTTAAACACATTACCATAGTTTACCATAGTTTCACTGACATTCATTAGTTTAGGGAAGAGCCAGAGCCACTGGAGATTAGGTGTCCCACCTTAGGCAGTGGCTGATATTAATGAAAATCACCCTACTTTTAATTACTTTTGATAATATTTCAGCAGCTGCCAACTGCCAACCCACCTTGCAACTACATTTTTAGTTCACTGGGTTTTAATATTGTCACTCTACATGCATAGTGCACCAAAAAATTATATCCGACTCTCACAATTCTGGTAAAGTAATACCAGACTGGACAAAACGTTTAAAACATCCATGTTTCACCGTCATCTTATGATTATTCACATAATTGATAATCGTCGAGGAACTAAATAATTGTTTTTGTCAACATTTTTTTAAATGTTTTTTTCCAGCCCATTCAGGCAGTTTTTTTCCAAGCTTTATTTATTAGGGTTAGTGGAAACAGGTGAAGATGGGGGCAGACATGCGGGAAACACGTCGGTGGTGGGATTCGAACCACCGACTCACCGCGCCGTTAAGGCATATGCGTGCTTTCCAATGCACTGCCTAACCGACTGAGCTACTGGGCAGCACGTTTTTGTCAACATTTGATATGAATTGTTAATTTATGAAAATATAAAATATTAAATGCACATAATTGAGTAAAAAACTTGAATAAGAAAAAAAGTCAAACTATTGCCGCATAAATTAAATGGAATAGGAAAATAAATTGGTATATTTCTTCGTTAAAAAGAAACAAATTTGCCTATAGTTTGAGTTTACTAGATTCATCTCTTATAAATGTTGCGTGCTGTCAATATTTAGTTTCGTTTTGTTCGTTTTTTTTTTTTTTTTTAAATCAAATGATTAGTCGACTAATCGTTTCATTAATCGGCAACTAATTGAATGTAATTAAAATAATCTTTGGTCGCAGCCCTGCAAACCGCCTAAGGGCTGGCTGGATTGGTGAAAAACACATGGGTAAGAACCCCTCTTTGGCCCTAAGCTGGCACGGAAGAGTAGGCTAATAGAACTAACATGGGAAATGTTAATCCGCAATGAGTGGAGGTAGTGAAAATCAAGCAAAAATGGTTACTAAATACATTGGTCAGTGCTGGCTGTGTGGCACAGTCGGTTAGACCGCTTACATAACTGCTAGACATTTGCTGGCGGTGGGGCGGGGCTAGTCGGCAAACTTCACAACAATCTTCCTCGATGCTGTAATTGCATTATTATTTATTAATACATTTATTAATTTATTTTGTTTGTTTTGTTTATTTCAGCCCCAAACGTAGCTATTACAAATTGTTGGTCTAAAATAGTATTTATTCATTTGTAAGCAAAAATGTATGACAATTTCATACACATTGGGAGTCGCTTCTTTTTTAAGTCAGTATTGCTCACATTCTGTAAATCCTATGAACTTGGTCCCACTTTTCAAATATCACTGACTGCATGTCAAATATCACCCATAGAATATATCACAACTAACACTCACTGAATGTATCACAAATATCACTCACTGAATATATCACAAATATCACTCACTGACTGTATCACAAATATCACTCACTGACTTGGCTGCTATGAAAGATACTCACACACACACACACACATCAGGAGCAATCCGGGCTTCGTGGATCAAAAATGTATTTTAGTCGGTTATTTTTGATTCAGTGTGCCAGTTTTTATTGATTTATTCAAAGATTCCCCCTGGTGCATCCAGCAAAGGCGACAAGCTTCCCTGGCTAGAGCCAGAGTGATCATCAAACCGAGACAAGGCCCAGTACTGATTCCGCCTTTGACGGGGCAGTTGACACACCAGGGCATTTGCACGGGCCGACGCATGTTTCAATCAATACGGCTTGCTGCCACCTGTCGTGGACTGTGAATGTAAATATTTTTATGTTGGTACAGTGAACACAGTTAAGATGCCATGCCACAGATGACGTTCCTTATGGGAATTTTTTTTTTAAATTGAATTGTCTGTTATGACTTTGACTGTCAGCAAACTAACAGCTAACTAAATCTCTCCCCACCACACTTTGTAAAATAAGTGTGGTGGCATTCAGGGTATGGGACGGCCTAATGGGACAGCTGAGGAGATGGGCCAGGATATGGATCAGGCCTGGAATGAACTCCTGACCTTCACGGACTTACAGGTATAAACCAGCGTTGTTCACCTGCTAGGGGCTGTAACTGTAGTCAAAGAGTATATATGTAAAGAGTTGGCATCTGCCTGTATTATGGACTCTAGGTGTCGCACAGGTCAACATGATATCTCCTGTTGCCCCATTCAAGAGAATCAGCATTCAGAAAGAAAATCTACAATGTTCTGCAATTAATTGTTAAAAAATCACCAGGTGACCAGCAAAGATGTACTTCTGTTCATTTTACTAGACACGCCGTCAGCAGGCTACAGTTACTGATACTGCGACTGCCAAGTGTTCCTTTATAGCAGCGATATATACTGACATCCGGTGGACAGGGTCGGTACTGCACCCACATTTATTCAGGATTTTGTCAGAAATCAGCATTTTTAGTGAGAACCACCATGTTCTGGAGACCATTACTAAAAAAATGTAAACAGGTAGTAACAAGATGATAAAGGAAAGTCTGAAGTTTGTTGCTGACAAGGACAAATAACTTCATTTTCTATGGGTCTTGTAAAAACATGTTGAAAAAGCTCTGGCACTGGGATGTGTAGAATTTGAATACGCCTAACACTGAGGTTTTTTTTTTAAAATGGTTAAAAATAATTGACTAAATAATGACCAAATGTATTGGTCAAAATATGATGGAGGGCTGGCTTTGTGGCGCAGTCGGTTAGACCGTTACATTTCCCCTCAATCTCCATATACTGCATGTCTGCTCGTCCCTGCTCTCTCATCTCCCTTTCACACTAACAATGTCAATAAAAAAAATTATATATAGATAGATAGATAGATAGATAGGATAGATATAGATAGATGTTTCTACTCAAGTAAGGTCAAGGATGAACATATTTCAGAATTCGTTTTGTGTGCTTTCCTTTAATTACAATAATGAGCAGATACAATCTGTATACAGGTGTATTATGCCATGTTGGGTAGGTGTGGGTGGGTAAAAATGCACCCTTGAAGAACATTGCGCCGCAGGCTGTGCAGTGGGTAACAATGGCGTGATTGAGGGATGGTAGCGCGGTGGGTGTCTGTAAGGGTAGGGAGCGGTGGGGTATAGCTCTGTATGTCGCAGCAGAACCACCAATAACCAGCCGAGCTGCAGCACAAAAGACCAACTGTTTCCACGCGCAACCGGATCGCATGAAAGATCCAGAGACGTTTTCAGGCACAGGCCTCAGGTGATTTTTTGGATGAACACAAGATAGAAATGTGTCCATAAATTAGTGCCTTCTCATAAGAGATGGCAAAAAGTACACAGATTGCTTGAGTAATAGTAATATAAAGAATTAACTATCTGTACAAAGTATGGTTCCAAATAGAAATAAGTAGTAGCAGCTAGGGACTATGGAAAAAAAAATAACTAGACTTCTCTGTAATATCCCTGTCAAATAAATGAAAGAAGAAAAATGAACACTTGCAGACATACACTTAGACATAGAGTCTGCTTCTTTCAACACCCAAAGTATTTCTTGCAGATTGGTGTCGTTGCGCAAAAAAATATAAAGTGATTATATTATGATTATATAAAATGTGTGTTATAGGAAACATAAGGAGTAGAAAGTACCAATATTTGTGTTCTTCCCCAATCTTAGCCAGGTAAATCCATCTAACTTGCCTCTGTGAATGCACTTACTCTGCGCACACCAGTACTTTAGCATAGCTTAGCCCCAAGGACCAAAACGTGAGTGAAGATAAAAACAACTAATAATTTCCAAAATGTTCCTTCAAATCCAGTATTTGATTTTGAGTTACATGGCTGTAACCTATAATTCTATAATCACACAATTTTATGCGTTCACAGGGGTTCGAGGTGCCGGTCGACACACCCTATGGACCAGTGTACAGCCTCGAACCCACAGACGGCTTGAGCGGTGGCCAACCCTTGTGTCACATCAGCCAACTCTCCTGCTACGAGACCACTGATTCAAGTTGCACCAATGGGGGGCTTCCTTCCGTCGGTCTGTACAGCCCCAGAATTCTTCCGAACTCAGATCATCTGCACAAAGACCACATGAAGATGGCAAGCAGCAGTTGGAGCACTCACGGACATAGCACTGATGACCTGGAGTCTGACTCTGGTTTATCTCTGGGATCCAGCCCACCACTGGTCTCGCCGGACGTCTCGAACATCGTAATCCCATACCCGAGGGTTGACATGACAGGAATGAACTTTGGTCTGGATCAAAACCAAGGGATTCAGGTTCAATTCCCAGTGGAGCATCACCACCAACAGTTACAACAGCATTTATATTACATGGAAAACCCGTCCATTTACCACTCCCCGGTAGCAGCCTTTTCACAGAACCAGCTCAACACGAATGCCCCAGCTCCCGTGAAAACCCATCAGCAGTATCAGCAGTTTAGCACAGAGGGCAGCAAAGCTAGCTCCCAGCCCAATTCAACTCCTCTGAGCAGGGACGAACGACGGGCTGTGGCGCTGAAAATACCCTTCTCCGTGGACAAGATCATCAACCTGCCTGTCGACAACTTTAACGAACTGCTCACGCAGTACACATTGTCCGAGCCGCAGCTCGCTCTCGTGCGGGACATTCGCCGGCGGGGCAAGAACAAGGTGGCGGCGCAGAACTGTAGGAAGCGTAAACTGGAGAACATTGTCCACCTGGAGACAGAGTTGGACCAGCTGCAGGCCACTAAGGAGCGTCTGGCCAAGCAGCATCTAGACTTTCAGTGTCGCCTGGGAGTGGCCAGGAGACATCTAGCAGATCTTTATGGCAAAGTGTTTGCCTACTTGAGAGACGAGCACGGACAACCATACTCAGGGGATGAGTACTGCCTGCAGCAGACCCCCGACGGCAAGGTCTACCTAGTGCCCAGGACACCATTGCAGGGAGGGATGTTATGCTGAACTTGAAAACGCCACAGAAAATTCATTCTTAAGTATTTTGGGTTTCTTTTTGGCGTGTAGGGTGCAACACATCCAGGTGCATCCATTCACATCCAAACATATTCACCTCCATGCCAGCTGCTGTCCCTGGTAACTACACACTGACCTCGAAATTCTTAACCATTAGAAATGAAAATTGTAACAAGAATTGACTAAATAAATGTATTTGTCAAAATACAGCAGCCTTTTCCATAGAAGTGGTTACAGTGACAGTGAAGTGGAAATTTGTTTGGTGACAGCAAATCTTCCCCAAGGATGCGAGCCAAATAATAAAATAATGAAAGGAAAAATAAAATCATGATTGAAACGGGGACATTTCCGGGGACAGACTTTTTCCGGGGGCACGGGCACTCACTGTGTCCCGTGGTACTTTGTTAGCACAGCTTAGCTCGATGGAGGATGAACATAGAAGCAAATAATCACTTCTACACTTTTCCTATTTCACTTTGGTATGCAAGTTGTTAGAGTTCAACAACGAACAATTAAAGTACTGCTGTCCTGCTGACTGGATGCACACAGGCAATTTTCAGTGGCATTTTCCTGCAAAAGCTGGAATGCAATCCCTTCATTAACATTAAAATGAGGCAATTGGATTACATTTTTTATAAGTAACTTCTAACTGTAAGGCATTTCTTTTTAACCTTTCCAACCCTGTGAGTACACTACTTTCAAGCACATATGCATGTGGCGTGTTTCCACCAAATTGAGGGCCATTCGAGCACCGCATCAATAGGGTTTAGGACATGAGGGGACAACCTCGGTGCGGCACACATTTTGACAGCCGCGGGTACAGTGACGTTTGCGTATAATGTGTGTAAAATGACACCGGGGTGGTAAGGGATAAGCTTCACAACACAATTCAATAGGTTAGAAACAGATAACGTGGGACCTGAGAGTTGCCAGCATGCAATGGGAACAACAGGGGCTGGCATAGAAGTTAGAGTACCATTAGTGTCAAGGCATTGCAAACAGGACAGTATAAAATACCAGTTGATTGCCTACGGTAATTGGCTGTCAGCCTAGTACTGGTGCAATTGGTTCAATCACTGTAGAGAAATTTGAATATAACCGTTTCCGGTGTTGTATCCAAACTTGTTCAAAGAACGATAGTTCAAGAACTATCGTGAACGTGAAAGATGTTAAATTATGATTGATGAATGAGAATGATTTTGAATCCACTTTTTTTCCGAATTTGTTCAAATCGGATTTCAAAAACCTCCTGAACGAAAACGGCAATAAAGCAAAAACGCATTCCAAATTGAACAGTTTCAATCCACCTGAGAATCTAATCCAGCCCCTAATCGAACACATCAACAGCGGTGTTTTGTTCTACTTGTACAGTCAATACTAATAATGTGGACAGATTATAGCTTACAGCAACGTAAAGAACGACAAAGTAAAAAGTTTATTTTGGGAAGCACCTGTTCATAGTTCAAAGTGATGACCTATGAATGAAGAAATTCATTTCACAAGGACTAAACTGAAATTGGAACAAGTTCATGTTGAATGCGAATTTGCCCAACACTGAACATTTCACATCCATTACAATTGGCGCCGTGACGCGAATCGTGCATAGTCCTGTGCATTACGTTTGTACACTATAGCGCCACTTGCCTTGTATGTGCAGCCAACTTGACTGAAGGTCAAGTTTAGAGCCAGGATGCAGTACAGATGGGAGGCTGTTAGTTAAGCATGGATAAATCAATAATAGATTAAGATTTAAACTGTCAATTTTATGCAAATATCACTCTGCAAGTTTGCCTGACCGCGATGTGGCTGTCAAAATGTCGCCCCAAACGTCATGACTTCACTTGCCAAAGTCCCATTGACACAGTCGACACTAGTTTGTGTCCAATGCCCGCATATTTCCGAGTCATTTGCCAGTTTTGACGCAGACATCAACTCTGGACCAATTCTTGACTTTCCTGTAGCCGCTTAGATGGCATTTTTGGTAGTTTTTGTAGAAACGAAAAAGTCAAAAAGCTAGAAATAAGCTTTGTGCATGCCGTTTCACAAGTCAGTAGGGGCGTGAATCTATGGCTACCAAATGATTCAAATTTCAGTAGGGAAACCATTTGATTATGAAACAATTCTTACTCCACAATTCAGCGTGTAGACATTCCTCAGCATTTACTGGCAATTAAATTTAAATTTAAATTGCCAGTATTGCAAATTTAATTAGCAATATTGTACAGCCTAAAGTGCTGTGCAATTTTAGGTAATTTCATATTGATTCAATTCAGCCAATGATCCGAGAACGCTCAGCATGACCCCATTAAAGAACGTCAAGCATGGCAACAAGTTGAATAGATTGAAGAGCTGCAAAACTTGAGCCTCACAAACTGGGTCACAGGCCACATTAGATTTAATCTGGCCTGCCTAATTTCACATATCCGGTGAATGTTGATTCAACTTCTCACAATCCATTTCATAAATTTAATGTCCAAATTCTCCTGGCTCAAATGGTTCTCCGTCAATGTCAAACTTGTTTTACAAATTAAAAATGGCGCAAGCACCATGTCATTATCTTAACCGTTAAGTGTGAAAGGGATGAGAAGTACATTGGGCTGGCTTAGAGCAGCGGGCTCAAGTATTGGTGCTGTTAATATTGAAAAGCAGGGTTGAGTTTCCCCTGAAATTGCTGCAAACCAAAGGCTGGCAGTATATCAAACTGCTTTTACCCAGTTTCGGCCCAGGTCAAAACCAAATCAGACACCCAAGGGGTCCGCAGCTTTAACCAGGACCCCAATCAACGGGGAGGACTTGAGTAAGCATGCCCAGTACGATTTTGTTACAAGGTTGGGGAAGTTGACTAAAAAACCTAACATCATTAAATTTAAGTGATAAACGTTAACAAACCTCAATTTCCAGTACATATTGACTCAGATTACAATTTAGCCACTATAAGTGAGCACTGTGAATTTGTTCCTCAAATTGATATGCAGCTAGGATTGTAATAAATCCCTTATCCAGACCAATGTAATTTAGAGACTGCATGGTAAAATGTTAATTGTAACACAACCACAATTAGGGTGTTTGTACTGCGATTAAAGTAAGATTACACACACACTATTAGTTCTCAACCCTGATGAGATCTTTTGCCAGAAGAGCTGTTGCATATTGGGCCCAACTTAGAATCTCATTCAAGTAGAGTACTTGACAGCTGATAATTGCCACCCGTACAAAAACTTGGGAAACATAAGTTAATATAGTTGAAGCAAAGACTTGTGTAAAAATATTTTATTGTAAAAAGTTCAATAGAAAAATAAATCTTTAAAATCCTGCACAACAGTCAAGATCATTTCAATGAGGCACCTCCACCATGTCGAGGCCACGAAACCCTGCAGAGATAAGAGGATAAACTCAATTAGACACAACATGAAATATTTACATTTCATATTCAATTAAACTAGTGCAAAGACCATGGAAAATGTTCAAGACACATTTGTGGAAATGTGTGAAATTAAGGTAAGAGTGCAACAGTTAGCGGACCTGATTGATGTAACAAATTTAATAATCAAAAAAAAATAGTAGGGCTGTTGCCTGCGACACCACGGCTTGGCGGCAGCCATGTTGGGAGACGCACAGTGACTCGTCTAGTGATACTGCCCGATTGTCAACCCTCGCAGACTCCCAACAGAGCTGACGCAGTCAAGCCGTATGGCCACCGTGCACCAGCCCTATTGTCAAATTGACGCTATGGGGTCAACAATTTTCTGGAAAGTGAAATAAAAACAAAATTGCAGCACATACCCATTGAACTGAATCTGCGGTCCACAGCCATTGCGATGCAGTGCAGCAAGGCATGAGCCAAGAACCAAGAAGTTCCTGTGACAAGAAAGAAATAGTGAGCCATATAAACAAACCAGCACGTCTTAATCATGCATAAAGTTGCCATTTTAAGCATCTCAAAATGTGTTGTCAAGTTGATTTTACGTGTTGAGTAACTTACTTGCCAATAACTACAGCAACAATATTTTTTCTTAATAATCAGACTAGACGTGGAGTGGAGAAGTCTTACCTACCAGCCTTAATGCATTGCTGCAGTAGCTGCTGCATGCTAGCCTCAGTTTCTCATCTGCCTTCAGCTTCACCTCGCTGCCTTGCAACTTGCTCCTTCAACTTGCTCCTTCCTGGGTTGGTTGGTTTGCTTGCTTGCTTGCTTACTGCCCTCCCTTCTCAGCGTGTCTCCATGGCTAGCCTCACAAGACCTGGATGTAAAGCTAGGCCTCCTTCGCCGGACGCTTGCTTCCTTTCATAGAAGTCTCTTCAATAAGCATCTCATCTCAGCACATCACAAGTCAACGGTGTGGA
Organism: Bregmaceros cantori; assembly: GCA_900302395.1. Lineage (NCBI taxonomy): Eukaryota > Metazoa > Chordata > Actinopteri > Gadiformes > Bregmacerotidae > Bregmaceros > Bregmaceros cantori. The sequence continues at coordinate 5,607 of OMKY01213753.1, read as the reverse complement.
GGTGGGAGGGGAAGGGGGTAGCCCGACAAGCTGGAAATGTGTGCTTGTCATCGCGCTCTGCCCATTTAGTCTGGACCAAGTGAGTCACATGGCACTTTGAGTTTAAGTTGAAAGTGACAAGTCGCACCGCATTTTGTCCGGACCAAATATGCATAGTCAGACGTACATTCAGGTTTGCCAGGCTACTGGGGTTTGGTGGGAGGAGTCATTGTTCATGTACAGCTTTGAGAGATGACCCCAATGATGTACATAAGTATACCCTGACAGGTCCCTTTCATGATTCAGTCATCACATCTCATACAATCCCTCCCTGACCCAAGCCCTCAAATGAATCTTGACAACTGCTCTTTTTTTTAATTTAAAAAACTTGACAGGAGTTTATTTCACTTGCCACAAACGCACATCTCAAATACAAATAAAAACCACATAAAACAAAAAAATGAAATCTACATAAACCTCATTGGAATGCCTTTCACAAACAAAACCCAGACATCTGTCAGATTGAAGGCTCGCTCCTCATTAATGTACATGATCATCTGGCTGGCTGAGCAGATCTAGGAGGTAAAACCTGCCTGTCCTGTCGCTGGCCTCTCCTAAGTACTCAGTCCTGTTGAACGATACGGAACATAATTAAAAAAAGAAACTTGTGAAACTGCATCAAGGTTCTGCATGTGTCGCATCGGATATCAATGTCCACTGAATTCTGTAGTTCCTCTGCTTAGCAGAGCAGGTCAGAGTCCTCACCTAATCAGAAACTAAAACCGCCGGCCAGAGCCGCCGCCGCCATATCCACCGCCGCCACCACCACCACCACCTCCAGAGCCACCGCCATAACCTGTAATAACAAGAAAACTTGTCAGTAACAATTTCTTTAAATCCCCAGTAGGCTAAAAAGTATTGTGATAATTATAAGACAGTATGGTTATTTTCTTGATTAATAAACTGAGGGCAGGTAATCCAGCCGGGCAAACAAGGCATTTGTAGCTATTTGATAGGTCCCAATTCTGAGGTTCATCGTTCAAATAAAATGAACTGAACTTTTTAAAGTAATGAGTTTGTCAAACCAGGACTGTCATTGTGCTTCAATTTTTTGACAGTAAGATTTGCATGTATGTTTAATGGTACGAATACTATATACAAAGCAGCATAGCATATGTTCACCATTTCATATCAGTTCATGCAAGGAAAGGGCTCATATCACAATGAACGTACGCTTTTTGCAAGACTTCAGAAGAAGTCAGCACTCAAGTCTTCAGTGTCCTGCAGTTTACAGCAGAGTTGCACGTTTGATTAGACAGAAAACCACATCAAGCACACCTGAAGTCTGAGAATTTGTGGCAGAACGTACCTCCATATGGCCCACTGTTGCGGCCGCCACCACCGCCGAAGTTGCTGCCCTTCATCGGCCCGTAGTTCGACGACTGATTGTTGTAGTTTCCGAAGTCGTTGTAGCCTCCGCCACCACCACCACTGCCACCTCCATAGCCTATGGAAGAAGGCAGAAAGGCTCAATTTACAAAGATCCCATATATAAAGAAAAAAATAAATGACTACCATTTGGAATGCGCGATAGCCAACAAATTGGGGAGATTTTGTGCCCACATCTTCCAGTTGGTGACAGTGGCGTTATTGTCCAGTGAATATGCTGCCGTCTATATCCTGGCGAGTCCATTTATATCTTAGCTGCTACGGTGAATGCATTCGTCACAATTATTTTGGCCAAAAATAATGCGATAGAATAAGACCATGATAGATGTTCATTTGGGCAACCCATCAATTCAATGATTACCAGCAAACTATTTAACATTAAATTTACAATTTAGTAATTTGTGCTGCCAAGAAATGGGTGCAATAGACATGGCAGATCTTAACCTGAAACGAACAAGAAAATTTGTGACAATGTTTCTCTTTAGCGCATATCCACATGGGCAATTCTAAGGACCGTGAAGAAGATTGTTGCGAATGATACTTCAAAACATAGTGCATAGGGACGGCCAACATTACTGTAAACAAGCAATTACATTAGTTTCTGATTCAACAGATCAATTTGATTTTACTTATATTTCAGTATTTGACAACTACGTTGTTTATCTTGTCAACTAATTAAGTTTACATAACAGTAGGGCTGCAACTAATTTTTCGTCGGTTATTATGAGTTATGCGATTGACTCAGTCTGATAATCATTTTTTCATTATCAATGTTGATTGATTTTATAAGCGATTACTCATCGATCAATCAATAGCTGCAGCCCTGAATTACAACTATTAATATATTTTTGCACGAAACAGTAAAGATGTAAAAACGTACCGCCGCCTCCACCACCACCTCCGTAGCCACCGCCTCCTCCGTTGTAGTTGTCATTGTAGTTCCCTCGGCCGCCGCCTCCATAGCCGCCATCATTACCACCACCATAGCCTCCGCCGCCACCTCCATAGCCACGGCTTCCACCACCGCCTCCACCACTGTATCCGCCGCCGCCACCACCACTGTATCCTGAAAGCGTGAAAACACATTTAGAAAATTAGATGCTCATTTTAACATCAAAGTCTGGAAATTGACGAATTATCCCAAATTTACTCATTTGGCAATCTGCTTATAGCCTGGCCGATAAAGACCCAATGCAGAAATGCACCTGGACTATCCAGCAGGATTCTCACTCAAAGTCCCTTTTTAACAGTCATACAGCATGTTTTCTGTATACAACTAGTCTTCCAGGCTAGAATAAAATCTTAATTTAGAAGGAATTTAAGGCTTCAAAACAAAGATTGCAAAAATTCATGAGTCCCGATACAAGAAACAGAACACATAATTTTTACTTACCATTTCCACCACCGTAACCGTTATTGTAGTTGTCATTGTAGCCACCGCCTCCTCTGCTGCCTGCAAGCACAAGACAAGCGGACCATCAAAAATATGCGATCTGTGCAATACTGCTAGAAACATTCAATAGCTTTTGAAGCAGATACTTCTTGGGAACATAAAAAAAATGCAGTTCAGATATTTGAGAAACTCACCGCGGTCGTAGTCGCGGTCACGACCACCGCCATAGTTGTCATTAAAGCGGTCATTGCCAAAGCCGCGAGGGGGACCTGTAATAAATGACAGAATTAGAAGTAGGAAGTTTATGTTTTTAATGCAAAAAGGCAAAACTACTTAAGAACATTGCAGCTAAGCCTTAGTTTCTGCTGTGTTAACTACAAGCACGTTATCTAGTAATTTTTCCATTTAAAAATATCCAGTCGCATGACAAGATGCGCTTCAATTCCAGAGTGCAATGTGTACACAGCATATCCGTACCTCTTCCCATGCCCATGCCTGTACTCTGCATCTCCTGCCTGGACAGGGCCTTCCTCACTTCACAATTGTGGCCGTTGATGGTGTGGTACTTCTGGACTGTAGTCAGACAAGAGGGATTAGTGAATTGACCATGCAAGAAATTCTGCCACAAGTGGGTAGCAAACTTAGTGCATTCATGGTGACGAACTGGTTGCCATGAAAAGTGGGCCCAGGGCTGAGGCTTTACATACAAGTAGGGCTGCAACTATTGACTCAATTGTCGAGTTGCAGATTAGTCTACTAATTATTGGAGTTTTTAAGCAAGATTTAGAGATTAAACTTCACTGGCTCCCAATGCCAGTCTCCTTTCCCATTGTCATGTTCCCAACAATAACAAAAGCTTGGGTGAAAACCCAATATTAGAATTTAGCGCAGAATAGGCTCGTCCATGTAAACCTAAAGGGGAAATGTTTGCAAAGGGTGGAGAGATTGAACAAAAAGATATTGCAAACTTTTAATAAGTCACGCTAATAATCAATCCAGTTTAGATTGAGAGTATCAATAAAACCGTTAGTTGCCGCCCTAAATTGATTATTCCATTCAATTCCAGGCTGCAGTTTTCCATTTGGCCAGTTTTGCAGCACATTAACTACAAGAATAACTACAAGTATGACAATTTAATTCATTTTTTCGACTTTAAGGTGGTTGCAAACAAAAAGGCCACTTACTGACAATCCTGTCGACAGAGTCATGGTCGTCGAAGGTGACAAATGCGAAGCCCCTCTTCTTCTGTGTGGCCCGGTCAGTCATGATCTCGACCAGCTCAATCTTTCCAAAGTGGTCAAAGTAGTCACGCAGGTGGGTCTCCTCAGTGTCCTCCTTGATGCCACCGACAAAGATCTTTTTCACGGTGACGTGGGCACCTGGCTTGTTGGAATCCTGCAACAAGATGGCACACACGGTTTACTCAATCATAGATCAGTGTGTTGTACAACCGCAATATATTTGTCAACTGGAACCTTGATTTTTTTTAGTCTGCAAAGTCCAACAATTTCTAAACCTGCATACAGCCAACAAAATGTTGCTACATCATGGGGGGGAATGCATTGGGCACATTCAATGCAAAGGAGCAAGCACATCAAGTCTGCAACAGACAAGGATGTAAAAAACAGATCCAGGACAATAGTGAATGAAAAACAATGCACAGTTTGTGTGCCACCAATCTTTATGGGCAGGATTTTCAACTCAAGCCAGAAGTATGATCAGCAGCGGTGTTAATTTACATGCCAATAGATGGTGGCCTTCTCTCATTCATGAATCTGTTATTCCCTCAAGCAGCCCTGCTCAAAGTTTGGGGGATGGGGTTGGAGAGACCCCTTTTAAAAATGTAACACTTTGAACTTGCATGAAAAAAAAAATAAGTCAACCTTGTTCCCAATGCAATTTTTCCAGTGTCAAGGCCCCAATACAATAAAAACAACATGTAAGCTTGCTATCTATTGAATAGATAATAGATAGCGAAACAAAAGTTTGTAATATTAACATTGCACATTTTTTTAAATGTTAAATCATAATTCTAATTGTTCCAATTTCAAAAAAAATTAACCGATTAAGGGGCAGTAAAAATGGCTCATTAATCGATTAGCAAAATAATAGTTAGATGCAGCCCTATACTGAACACAGCAACAAATACAATAATTAAAATAACAAAACTATTTTCAGTGAATACTAGAATTGAAATTTAAGGTTTCAGCGTAGTAAGACTTCCAATTTTTAAAAGACTAACCAATTAAATCTGAAAATAGCAGATTAATCTATTATTAAAAACAAACTCACCTCTCTGGAGACTGCCCTCTTGGGCTCCACCATACGCCCGTCCACCTTGTGTGGCCGGGCATCCATGGCAGCATCGACCTCTTCCACAGAGGAATAGGTGACGAAGCCAAAACCACGGGACCTCTTTGTGGATCCATCCCTCATCACCTGCACAGACGAGTTACAAAAAGGTCAGTAATTTGGTCGTAAACTGGAGAGTTAACGAGTTGCATTATTGGTAAGACAAGTTGGTTAATAGACTACCAGTAATGCCTACTACCTGCCCAGCGGGAATTTCAGTGGAAGTTACATAGGGAGATTTTTATGGCCACAATTGGTACATACACATGCAATAAAATTACAAGCCAATAACTGGAATTGCTGCAAATTGTAGCAATTGACAAAATAAATGCATTTGTCAGCTATAGCATATCCCTATTCACACAGTAACAAAGTAAACAAGTATTGAAATTAAAGTTATGGAGACAGGTTAATCCGCGCAGGGCCGGGGGGGG
>OMKY01213752.1:0-19808 GCA_900302395.1 Bregmaceros cantori | reverse complement strand
GTAATAGACCTCGTCGTCTACATGTAATAGACCTTGTCGTCTACATGTAATAGACCTTGTCGTCTACACGTAATAGACCTTGTCGTCTACACGTAATAGACCTTGTCGTCTACACGTAATAGACCTCGTCGTCTACACGTAATAGACCTTGTCGTCTACACGTAATAGACCTTGTCGTCTACACGTAATAGACCTTGTCGTCTACACGTAATAGACCTTGTCGTCTACACGTAATAGACCTTGTCGTCTACACGTAATAGACCTTGTCGTCTACACGTAATAGACCTTGTCGTCTACATGTAATAGACCTCGTCGTCTACACGTAATAGACCTCGTCGTCTACACGTAATAGACCTCGTCGTCTACATGTAATAGACCTCGTCGTCTACATGTAATAGACCTTGTCGTCTACATGTAATATACCTTGTTGTCGTGGTCATCTGTAGCATCTCTGTCATTGGGGAGGTGGACCACACACTGGATCAGCTGAAGTACCAGCGCCGTCACCATCTGGATGTACTGAGGCTCCCCATCGTCGTCCGAGCTGTTCAGCCTGCACGCACACAGCACAGTCTTTTACATCATGTCAAACACAGAGCACAGTCAGTGCACTACAAAGCACATATAGGCGGAGGGTCGTGGGTTTTCCTCCCCTCACCAACAGCTTTTCGAATGTCTCCTACCCTTTCTTCGCCCCTTTCCAGCTAATGCTGAATAAAGCTGAAAATGGGTCCAACTTCCGGTAAAAAAAAAAAAAGAAAAATGGGACATTCATTTTTGCCTAAGCACACTTTGGTGGTGCAACAACTCGCATACCAGATTTAAATAGGAACAATTGGGAGGTGATTAGTTGCGTCCATCTTCCCACCCAATTGGCTCCATAGGGCGTTAGCACACTAACAAATGTACCGCTGTGTGGAGAGTGAGTGCACACACGCAGGCAAGATATGGATCAAAGATTATTTCGGTATGAATTCCCATTGAAATGTTCCTTTAAATGCAATAGTTTCCACTTTATATTATGCATTATGTTTAGATATCATTCCTACAGGAATTAAATCTATTGTTCCAAAAGAAGGTTGTAATGATTAATCAAGGCATGGGATCTGTAGTTGAGTATTTTGAAGTAGTCGCTTAATCAAACATCTGAGAGGTACTGGGAGTTTTCATGAAGATACAAGGTGCATAAGCAGTGGTCCTGACAAAGTATGGAAAACATGGTAGTACCTGAAATTCCTTAGGGAGCGCTTGCTGGTGGGTAAACGCGCCAAAGACGTGAAGATCTCCTCCAAGATGAGCTGCCGATGTTTCTCGTACCGTGAAAATACCTACGGGGTCACACGGAAAGAAGGGTCAGTGGCACCTTGAAAACCTACAGGGTTGTGATGTGCAGTTAGCACCGTCGGATAGAACGCTGCAAAGCACAAGCTGCGGTAAATGGTGGATTCACGAAAGGAACAGAAAGAACATCGAAAGGTCAGAGTCAGGTTGAAAACCTACAGGGTCACAACTAGAGGTCAGTCTGTTAAGACAGTGTATATCCAGTTCACTGTTGCAGGTTTGAAGGTGAATCAGAATTACACAAATCTCTTTTGCATCAAGCCACTTCCAATGCCTTTCAAAACAATTGCTTGGCTATTCCTCATATTCCATCACTTCTGACTTTGGAGAACAGTGTTAACAAATAGCATGATGGTCAGTTTAAGGGAACGGGTAAAGGATGAGAAACTTACCGCCGTCACCAGCTTGATGGCACAGAGCTGCAGTTCACTGACGTTCTCAACAAAGAACGGCGTGATACCCATCGACGAAACCTGGAACCACAAATAACTTTCAAACATGTATTTGGGAAAATTTTTCAAAATGCATGAAGACCTACTGAAATAAACGAGTTCCATACCACTTACTCTTCATTTGTGTATGAAAACTGAAAAACGGAATATATCGTTCAGTATTTCAAAAGTGAAAAATTTGCACCAATGTTTGAAGGTTGATAAATATTCAACAAATTATATCTCAACACACACAAGCCAATAATGGCTGGAAAAATGTCATAAAAAACAAACGACAACACAGATCAGCAGGTGTGAGGGGCCCACCTGGAGAATGGTGGTGTCAGTCAGCAGCTGGATCTCCAGGAGCTCAGAGATGTTGCCCACCACGTCACACATCTTGTTGTACAGCATGACGATGACTCTTTGCTTGTGGGTCGAGCATTTGGCTCGTTTGGCCTTGGAGCTCAGCAGGCCTCCTGCACATGGTAGGGAGAGACACGGGTCAACATCACAGGGGTTCCATGGACTTTGTGCCATTTGCTTGTTACTGTTAGGGGGGGCAGGGTGGTCGATCAGTGCCGCAGGTTCTAATCCCCTCTCCATCTTCATCGTCTTGTCGTTTAACGTGATAGACACTTGACGAAGCAGGTCATTCACGCCGGTTTAGGAAAAAAAAAATAAAAAAAACTGCGCTCACGCCCCACAAAAAAAAAAGGGGAAAAAAATGAAAATCTACTGTTGGTCATTATCGTTAAAACATTTATTTTGAAACTTAACTACTCCTGTGAAGCACTTCCGGGTGGACGCCATGTAGAACGCATGCAACCTGACCTGCTCTGTAACCTCCCACTTCGCTTTTACTTTCGTGTTTCCTGCGTTTCTTTGGTGATACTTGCGTCCTCTTTTCACCATGAGACCGTGCTGAAAAGCCGAGTAAAGACTCTCGACGCACACTCTCCTTTAGCGCACCGCCGGACTAAGCCTGTCACAGATGTAAAATGGTGCAAGTACACAAACATGTATAGTATAGACTGATATATAGGCTGTCTTATCAATGATATGATCAAAATTGCATTTATTCTCCACATTTTCATATGCAAGCAGAATATGAAACTTCGTACATGTTTACAGCCTTGTATACAGGGTCTTAAAACCAGCACGTACCGCCTCGGGGGTCCACCCGGTACACTGGGTCGTACTGCGGGTACAACGTGTTCTGTAGGTGGAACTTCGTGTACTGCAGCACCCGTTCGATAACGTCCTCAATGTACACGGCCTTGGGCATGCGCGTGGAGGTCATGATGTTCAGCGCCGTGAGGGACGCGTCCGCCGACTTGGTGACGCGCTCCATGATGAGGTCTCGCCACAGCCGCTCCTCGTCCTCGCCGTCGCCGTCCTGCAACGAATTAAGCGGGTGGTCCACAACATGATGAGTTTCAGACATTTATGTGTGTGTGTGATCACATCATGAAAAACAAAAATCATCCCACTACAAGAAGTCATCTAGTGCTGCCGAGTAGCTCAGTCGGTTAGGCAGAGCGCTGGAAAGCACACATATGCCTCAGCGGCGCGGTGAGTCGGTGGTTCAAATCTCACCACCAACGTATTTCCTGCATGTCTGCCCCCCCCCATCTTCACCTGTTTCCACTAACCCTAATAAATAAAGCTTGGAAAAAAAACGCCTGAATGTATTTACAGCGACGGTGTAAATACACAACTTTGCAAATCGAATACACCAAATTCACAGCTCAGAACATCCTTGAGATCAACACATTTTAATGGCCATTCCATATATGGATATATTGCCCACCCTTAAAATGACATGAGGAGCATCTTACATGGTTCATCAACGTGGAGAGCTTGGAGCCATCCTGAATGTTCTTCTCCAGGATGTTGAGCAGCTTCACCAGCTTGTCTGATGGAATCTGGATTGGCAGGAAGAGGAACGACTTCAGCAAAACGTCTAATGACGCATAAACCGATGCAAAACAACTCGTTCATTGATTGTGACATCTTGTGCAACAACAACATATGAGAACAAAATGCTGCATGCTGCGTAAATAAAACAACTGATTTGAGGGCGCCCCCTAGAGCCATTGACGGATTATTTGTATCCAAGAACACATTCATGATGAGTGTCAAGAGATGGCTTACTGACCAAATGTGGTCAAATGTCAAAAAAACTAGAGTTGAAAATGTGTTTATATTCTGGTGCGAGGCGGTAAGTAGTAGGGATCACGGTTTTTTTGCTCCCAAAACCAATCCTGATCCTTTGATTTTAAAGATCGGCCGATCCCGATCTCCGATACGGAGTCCTGACACTGCAAAAATTGGTAGTATTCAAACGATTTGGCACAATTATCATTTTCAGTCACCATTTGAATCAATTGAATGTGCAGCCATTCTCCATACTGGTTTTAACTTTGAATGAAAACGTAATGCCGTATTTCACGAAGTAAAATTAACAGCACGTTGCTAATGTGTTTTGGGAAAGTTCACACAGCCATCCATTATATTTCTTTTACCAAAGCGCTCGTAGTCGAGATCGTTAATGAGCGACACATCATGTTCACACTGCCGTTGTATTTTTAGCATTGAAGCGGAGTTACATAGTCACGGTTGGAGCATGGTTGGGGAGACTGTGGCGTTTTGGGCTCTTGTGTTGTCGTGTTCTTTGCGGTGCCGGGTCCGTGGGTGAGTGCCCCAGTCACCAGCAGCCTGGGTCGCTGAGCGGAGCGCCCGCTGCTCAGCTGGAGACGCTGTGTATTCTCTAGCCATGTTCTTACTGCGACTTGCCAGCAACGAGGGGAGCGCTCATTGCAACCAAGATTGTCGGTTCCTGATCGGCTAAAATCTGACCGGGACATTAAAAACCTGTGGTGGCGGTGCACTCCTGGTAAGTAGCGTAGCCCGGATAGGGCTGAACATGTGTTTATTGTTGTGCGTACCCGGCTAGAGATGCCCATGGCCTTGATCTTGGCCGACTCGCTCGCCAGCTCGTTGAGTTGGTGCTTTCCCAGCAGCATCTCCTGAGGTATCTCGTCGTCATCTGCTCCAGACAGAAACGAGCACGATTAGAAAGCAGCACATTAAGTCACATTCCTTTCAACAACTAGGGTATATATTAGTGATGCCGACTCATTTAGCACTCGCCATTTTGCCGTGGTTTACAAATATGTCTTGGTTGGGGAAAAGGTAGTCCGAGCATAAACATGATAAAGCAAATTAATTTAACCCTAGAATTAACCCGCAGGAAATTTGCATTTCAGGTTTGAATATGCCCTATGTTCCCAGGGCAGCAACAAACTTATTTTTTTCTGCGTAATACGCTGAAATTCGCAGGTGCTCCAACGTTTAAATATCATTGCTTCGATCAGTCCGTTACTTAGAGAAAGGGTCGGAGTGGCGAGGAAAAAAAAATGTATTGCAGTCAGAAAAGTTATTGTGTTCTAAGATGTATCGTACGATGAATAGACTTAAATTGAATATTGTGACGCGTGTGCATGTACCAATATTGGTGAAGTCAGCGTCCTCCAGGTTCTCCAGGATGTTGTCGATGCTGCCGAGGAAACGCTTGAACGTCGTGGAGTCCATGAGCTCCTCCTGGGTCAGCTTGGGCTCGTAGGCTTTCCTCTTCTTCTGCTTCTCCTTCATCTTCATCTTCCGTGCCACTGAACAAGGAGGAGTATAGGACTGTCACTACCCAATACTCTATCAATCAAGTATGTAAGCAGGAGTATAGGACACTATCCAATACTTTATCAAGTATGTCACCAAAAATTCCATCGATTAACAGATGTTTTTATGAATATGCAACGCATAATAAAAAAATTATTTTGACGTGTATATATGAGTATTATTGCTATGGTTTAGTCAATACAAATCGTGACAGTTGCAGAAGCAGGCGTGTGGGACCATTTGAATTTATTTTTATAGTTGAATAATCACCATTAATTGCGTACATGTTTCAGAGTTGGACGATATCACGAATACATAGTCATTCGTCTTTGCTGATGGTTTCCCGATAGCGTCATTGTGCTTGGGTTCCATTCACTCATCGCACACTGCAACCATCCCTCACGCTAGCAGCTAGCATGAGGGGTGGTTGCAGTGTGCGTACGTGCCTGCGTAGTAGACTTCAAAGAACATCAAATTAACATGCGTGTACATTTATTTGGTGGATGGAGAGAATATACCTTGTAGAACAAACAATTGTTTAGTCGAGTCTAGGGCTGCAACGATTATTTTGATAATCGATTAATCAGCCATTTTTACTGGCGATTAATCGATTAATCGGTTCATTTTTCCTTTAAAATTTGGAACGATCATTAGCATCATTTATGATTATGAAACATGAAAGAGCGTACTCTTACAGGCTAAATGATAACATATTGGGCTTTCACGCAAGCTTACATGTTGTCTTTATTGTTTTGGGGCCTTGACACTGGAAAAATTGCATTAGGAACAACATATATTCAACACGTTTGAGCGGAGAATAGGCCAAACCATTAAACGATTAATCGCTGCCGATTAATCGATTATTAAATTAGTTGCCGATTATTTCAATAATCGATTATCATCGATTAATCGGTTGCAGCTCTAGTCGAGTCAATGGAAATAGCTCTTCCCGGTGGACTTGTTAAAGGACCGTTACCTTCCACCATGCTGGGCGGTGGGGAGTCGTCGTCCGAGGAGTCACGGTAGCGGTTCCCAGAGCGCTGGCCCCCACTGCCCCGCCGGTGGTCCCCAGAACCTCTCCGCTCGCGCTCTTCGCACTTCCACGTCTCGTCACCTTTGTCCCGCTTCGGCCGCTTCCGGGCTGCTGTGGACGCCGCCAACATGCTGTGGTTACGTTTCGCTAACACAACGACTCAAGCAATATTGAAAAGAAATAACCAAAATGTTCATAGAAATAGAAACTGCAAAAAAACGGCATACGTTTACTTGACGAGGACCAAATTAGTCCTCTATCGCAGAGGACTATTTTTAACCCATTCCATTTGTGCAATGTCATTTAACTTCTCCCCTCAGTAGCCCTCCCATACTCTGCATAGCAGTCTATAGACCGCTCTTCCACTTTTATCAGCCAATTCTCTGAGCTGCTCCCAATAGTTCACAGCACTCATGAGAGAAGTCTAATAGATGGCGATTTTAATTTGCACCTCGATTCCTCCTCGGACTCCGTACCTAGAGACTTTTTAAACATCCTACATTGTATGGACTTTAAACAGCGAAGTGAAAATGGGCCATAATCGGCAACTAATCAACTATAAAATTAGTTAGTTGCAGCCCTTTTTCCGAGCACAATAGGCAGAGATCCATTCTTACATTCGCCGTCGTCATCAGAGTCAACTTCTGCATATTTGGGCTTTTCGTTGACGGTCGTTCGCTTTCGCTTGTTCATCTTGACCCGCGCGCACAGTGGCATGGTGGACTCTATCTCAGCCAGCAGGTCCGGGGGGAGCTCCTGGAGTACAGCTGTGTCCATACCACCTGGTGGAGGGAGTTTCAAGGCAATTAATCAATCAGCATTAAAAACAAAAACATTAAAAACATGCAATAGATGGAAAATCACAAACAGATCACAAAGAAATAAAAACACCACACACTTGATATCGCTCAAAATAATGGTGATAATCAAAAGCAGACCTCGAAAACTGATTTGTTGGTTTAGGAGTGCTTTATACGACCAGACAAATCTCTGCCTCGAAGGATTATATTAGAGGGTAAAAGAAGAAGAGGAAGTCAACAAAAATGATGGTGCGACAACAATTTACAACAGCCAGGACTGCCTACCGACCCAAACAGAACACTGGATCGGTGCCGCTGGAAAAGGACGTGAAATATGATTAATTGTTGGAGTTAACTCAAATATACTGGACAAATACATAAACATACCAAATGATAACTCTTTCAATGAATGAAGGTTTCTTTGGAAGTATTCTTGTCTCTCAAGGAATTTGACAGAAAACTTGCAAGGAAGCTTACGTGTTAAAGATGGAAGTCAAAGAATGTTTTTTATAGATATGAGCAATGCAAAGCACACACACACACACACACGCCATAATGGCGCAGAGTGTGATGAGTTTGATTTCCCTCACCGACAGCTTCATGTCTCCTCCCCCTTCTTCACCCCCTTCCAGATAATCCTGAATAAAGCTACAAATGGTCCGGATGGGGCGAAAAAAAAACATTAAAAAGGAGGGATCCTCTACTCAATTTTATAAGGCATTATGCTGTCTTTATGCTATATATTTATAGTAGCTGTGTTTTCAAACATCAGTGTAAATCGCTTTATCTATCCACGCACCAAAATGAGAACTAACATGTAGCGCAACATTTTCAGTCATTCAAACCAGAACTGGCCATTATGACTTGGACAAACTGACAGCCTTCCTTCCAGAAATGTCTCCTTCTGAGGGCACTTCCAAAGAACAACTTAAAACCAGGGCTTTGAACCGGTTCAAGGAACGAAAACGAAAACCGGGAACTTTTAGTATTTTCTAGGGAACAGAAACGAAACCGGAAACGTTATTTTTTATGTTCCGGAACAGGAACACTTATTTAAAAATAATGGTAACCGGTTAATACCGGTTTTATTTCGTTCCTCAAAGGAGTGCACTTTGGGATAACTTCAGAAATAAAACAGTATTTATAAAATCTACGATTCAGCTGTGAAGTAGGAATCGTTGCGGGACTCTCTGCAGCGTGTTGTTGTGGGTTTGCCCCGACACGCAATGAGACCTCGGCTGTATCACCAGTGGGCCTCTGTAGCGAGTCGCTGTGGGTCACCGCAACAAATATTACATAGCATTAAACAGCTGACAGGAACGAAATTAACCGTTCCGGGAACAATATTTTTTTGTTCTAACCGGTTCAGGAACGTCAATTTATTGCTGGAACACATAACCGAAAACGTTATAATTTTGTTTCTGTTCGGAACGAACCGATTAGGAAAAAATATTGGTTCAAAGCCCTGCTTAAAACCCATCTCACAAGGCTTCCCCTAATTAATTATTTATGTTTCGTCTTGTAGTTTTGTTTACATTGTCCTTCTCTCAGTTTCTTTGTAAAGCAACAAAGAAACTGACGCTACATGAATAAAAAATATTCTCACCTTTCCCAGACTTGGAGTGGCGGTTCTTGCCAGAGCGGCTGTGTCGGATGATGCGCTGCACCTGCTCTATGGACAGTCGCTTCAGCACCACCAGAGGCTTGGGCCGCTTGGCAAACGATTCCATCAGGCTGAGCCTCTCCAGCTTCACCTTGGGCTGGACCCAGGCCGACTGGTCGGGAATCGCTGCTGCTGGTGCTGGTGGTGCCGCCGAATGAGGAGGAGCCTCCACGTTCCCGTCCTTGTCGCGTTTCACCTGGAGGCAGGTAGGAGGAGCGACTTAGCGGCTGGAACCATGTCAAATGGACGTTAACGGGTACCCTCTGGACAACAAAGATGATAAAATATTGGCATGCATTTATGTTTTTACCCAAAGTGTTGTGAAAAGTGAAAAAAACAATCCTAAAATCTCATTAAAAAACTTGGTAAACTCGTTCACAAATTCAATTGATGCATTATGACGATTATGATAAAGAATCTAAGATGTTTGTTGTATGAACACAAAAATAAGTACAAATTTAAAATTACAATTGATTCTTCAAAGGGAAATCAATACCTGAGGAACAACATTAAAATGGTAAACATTTAATATCTTAAAATGGGAGAAAAGCCAGAGAAGTGAGAACTTAAAAGGATGGCATCTAAATGAAAACTGAAGAAATGACGTGAAAAGACTGGAATGTTCTTTAGGAAGTATCCAGATCACCTTAGGGATCTGGAAGTTCTTCAGCGTCCCACTGTGCCCTCCCAGCAGGTGAACCGGGAATGAATCAGGAATCTTGGAACCCGATGAACTCGGGACAGATGAAGACTTGGACCCCTCATGGTGGCTGCTGGTTTGACCCGGTTCACCTCCAGAGCTGGACCGGACTCCAGATTTGTCACTGCGAGGCCGTTCTTCTGGTGAACGCCTGTCGCGGCCTTCTCCAGTACCTTCGTTGCGATTCCGCCTCTCTGGATCTCGATCACGCTCCCGGGTATGCGATTTTGCAGAGTCGCCGCGTCGGTCCGACGAGTTCGACTTTCCGTCGTGCCGGTGGTGCTTCGATGAGTCTCTGGAATCTTTTGACTCCCTTGAGTCCTTGGCATCTTTCAACTCTCTAGACTCCTTTGAATCCCTGGACTGTTTCAAGTCTCTGGATGCCTTCGAATCTCTAGAATCCTTAGAGTCCCTGGAATCCCTCGAGTCCCTGGAATCCCTCGAGTCCCTGGAATCTTTTGAGTCCCTGGAATCTTTTGAGTCCCTGGAATCTTTTGAGTCCCTGGAATCTTTTGAGTCCCTGGAATCTTTTGATTCTCTGGCATCTTTCAACTCCCTGGACCCCTTAGAGTCTCTGGACTCCTTGAACTCTCTGGAGTCTTTAGAGTCTCTGGACCCCTTAGAATCCCTCAGCTCCTTTGACTCTCGGCTCGACTTTGACTCCCTCGCCTCCCTAGAATCCCTCGTCTCCCGGGTATCCCTCGACTCGCGAGGTTCCTTGGAATCCCTGTGTTCCCGTCTCCCCTCGTGCTTGTCAGACCGGTTCTTGATGACCTCCGGCCTGGACTCAGTTTTCAACCGGAGTACAGTGTCTGATCCTTCTGCCATGGCGGGACCACTCGCTGGTTCCTCAGGCCACCGCTGGGCCTCTAGAGCTGGGATTGGCGCGGCCACGCACGGGTCTGGATGGTGCCCGTCTGCTCTGCCTGCTTGCTGGAGATCAATGCTCACCATAAGCGGTGGGCGGCTTGCTCCATTCCCAGCAGCTGTGGCTTCCTGTGGAGTAAGTTTGCCAGCGTTGCCGCCTCCAGCCGAGCCACTGCCTGGAGCTCCAGTAGGAGCCCCTGGGCCACCAGCTCCAGGCTCAAGAGGGAAAGAGTCCTGCTTCCTCTTCTTCAGTGGTTTGTCTAGGAAGGGGAAAAGAAGGGATAGTGTTTTAAAAGCAGTGTTTCCTATAGTAGCGATACGAGATTCTGATGGTAGTAGGTTGATGTTAAGCTCGGCAGTTTGAGAATAGAGCATTCAGTACCCACTGGAATAACGATGTAAAAGACGGCAAAGAAATAAAATGCTACTTTCATTATACTATAGTGAAGGTGCAACATGGCATGGAAAAAATATATATAGGTTTTCACAAGGCTGTCCACTGGAGAATGGAAATAAGCAATTCACAATAAAATGGCCCATCCAGTGACTCAGTTGAAATAAGGGTTTTCCAGCTACTACGCATAGAGGGCGTGTTTATCTTCAGTGGCAATGTGACAAAAAAATATATCGAGTCAAATTCCTGGACCAGAATCTTGTGAGACTCCCAAATTATCTAACAAGACCATGAAGTTTGTTGAGGTTACATTGCCTTGCCACTACTCTCTATTCTGACAAAAATGTTGGAAACAGTATTTTACCAAGAAGGTAGAAATAATCCTCTGTATTTAATATAATCAGATATAATTCATACAGGATACTTGGGCAGAACTTTAAACCCTGCAAATTCATTACCAGGAAAAATGCTGAAAAATAAATGATTGGCTTGAGTTGAGCAATAACAGTTATTGGCATTGAGTCACAAGAAGTTACAGGAGTAATTCTTCACACTCCACAATAGAATCCCCCCCACACCCAATTTCTCTCACCTTTGTCTTGCACCTCCTTTGAGCACTTCTCACTGGCCGTCTCGCGCTCTATCCTCTCAATCTCTGCCAGAGCATCGAGCTCGGCCTCGTCGTAAGGAGAAGACGGCGCCTGGAGGGCCCCAGTGGTCCCTGTGGCTTGCTGGCAGGCCTGCTGCTGCTGCTGGCGAGCTCCTAGGTTCTGCTGCAACACTGGTACCTGCTGGAAGCCCTGCTCGGTCTCCATGCTCTCAGAGTTCTGCTCCATGGGCGGCAACGCTTCGCCTGAAGGGACAGTGAAGTAATACGTTAAAGACATATTTCACTATCTGGACTTGTAGCAGAATGTGCACCAGCATGGTGTTGTTCTGTTTAGGGTTGGCAGGTTGAGACCTAACCATTCTTCGATGTTATTGTGCCATTGGTTCTCCAAATTAGTGCTGCTTCTTTTACCCTACACTAAGCCTTTACACATTCTGGAGGGCTTTATATGACCCTAGACTTTAAGAAACCCGCTTGTGATCGGCATTATTGGTTATAGTGACATTGGACTGCAGTTTATTTCTATGTAGTCTGTGACTTTGTGATTTGCTATTCATCGCATGATGTGGTTTTGGAATGTTCAATTGTGTTGCTCGGTTGTATTGTCCATGTTACAAGGCCATGTAAGACTACTAGCAGTATTTAACTTGTCAATTCTGGGCTTGATATGTAGCGGAAATAGTTGTGTCGTAAGGAGCCCAGCCTAGTGCCATTCTATGGCCGCTGAGCCTTCATTTGCCAACAGTTTGTGGCCAAGCTAAACACACGACCAAATTTAAGTTACGGAATATGGAAGATGCTAGTTGCTTCCATCTTCAGCCCCGCTTGGGTCCGTGGCTATGCTAACATAGTACCACCTCTATGAAGGAATACCAAGGGTGAACGAGAAGATTGCCGTCAGGAGAATTAAACTTGCCGGACATTGCCAAAGACACAAAGAGCTACCAGCCAGCAAACTGGTTCTATGGGAACCTACACATGTTCACAGGTCCAGAGGACGCCCCACCCCATAGCACCAACAAACTGGCCAAATGTATGGAGGATCGGGATGACTGGAGGCTACGATGGAAGGCTCGTCTGAGGACGACCTAGAGAGACCGCTGTGCAACAGAGTGAGTCCATGCACGTAGGCAAGAGTCGTATGCATCGACTCTTGTCAATATGAACAACTACTCACTCGGCGGGTCGGACTCGTTGGACTTTACGCGGGACAGTTTGAGCGTGAGCTTGGTGGAATCCTTGTTAGGAGAACTGACGATGTCGTACATGTCCTTCTCCTCCTTGACTGTGGGGCCTTTCTTCCTCTGCTGGAGCTTGGGGTCGGAGACGCCGTCCCTGGGCGAGGCTGCGTGGGGAGGGGGCGACTGAAGGATGAGTGGCGGCCGGGAGGCTGCTATGCATTCACACGCACATACACACCCGTTTTGAGTCCCCTGAAAATGCTGCGTTATATTCGGACGAGTTGCATCTAGGATGGTTTCCAAATGTTCCAGATTCATTCATTCGTTGACACTTTTATAAAACGTGTCATCTCAGAAAGTATTAAAGTAAATATCTTGATAAGAACCTTTGTTATATTAAGAATTATGGGAAAAGAGAATTTGCATTTCTTTTATTTGAATGAATGCGAATCGGTGTGCTGGAATGGGTTGCAGCTCTAGTTGCATCAGAAAATGGATAAGAAGGTAGAATATTTTACATTTGGGGGTCCCATCACTTCCTGTCGGAGAGCAGCCGGGCGGAGACCTCAGGGGGAAGGCATTCCTGATGGCTGGGTCTCCCTCCTGCACACAAACGCACACATCAATATTACGCAAAAGGCAAGTCATCTCCAATTAACTCACCCCTGGAGATTCGCCAGTTGGAACGCTAGAGACTGGTGTCATGAGACTGATCCTAAGACTTGGTTGTCTCGGCAAGAGGTCAAAATCTATGGTGATCTCCCTCCAAGGAGAGCGCAATTTGCGGGATTGCCAATCTATGAAAACCAAATCAGGTCGACGCACCAGGAAACTTGCATATCATATATAACACATTTAAACATACATAGACCTTAAAACAGTGACACTGGAGCGAAATTACTAGAGAGAGATTGTACAATCCATCCTGTCGACCGCGGTCGAACAATGATGATATGATGATGAGTCACATTAGATCAGACTCCTTAGCTCTCTTTAGACCAGGCTCCGGGAACCGGCTAGGCTCCGGGGACCGGCCAGGTTCCGGGGACCGGCCAGGTTCCGGGGACCGGCCTCTGGGGACCAGTCTGAAGTGTGCAAGGGCACAAAGTTGAGAAGAAGGAAATTGTTTGATATTTTACCAGGTTCCCCACACGCATGAAGTCATCCGTGCCATGCCGGTCTGGATGGTGGTTGGTAGCGTTGGCAATCTGACCTGAAACTTTGCCCTCGTGGATGTTCCGTATACCACCGGGCACCATGGGGCTAGCCACAGATACTGGAAAAACAACACACTAGATTAGCAAAATAAAACTATGGAGCTTTGATGATCATATCAAGCTTATCATCAATTATACACATACATGCTTATTTAAATTTCCTTGTAAAAATGGACCATACATGTCACTCAATATTAAGGTTACAGTATTCAGAAATAATGGAAGAGTTTAAATACAAATAAGCATGTAGACACGTAGGTTATTTGGCCAAAACAACATAGTCGTGCATTATCAATAGAGGAAGTGGACAAAATATGGCATTCATTTCTAGAAAGAAACATGTAAGCAGAACCAGGCACATAAAAATGCTGTTGTCATCAATATTGATTTAAAAGAATTAGAGTTGCAACTAACGATTAGTTTGATAATCGATTAATCAGCCATCTTTTCTGACGATTAATATTTGTTTTGTTTGAAATCGGAACATTTGTATTTTCGTGACATTTGTATTTGCGCCCCGTTCGGAGCTTTTTTCAGGATTGGCTGGAAAAATGGTGAAGAAGGAGGAGGAGACATGCGGCAAAGATGCCGGGGAGAGGGAGCGAACCCATGATTCTGCGTGCCACACATATGGCATTTGAATACTTCGCATTGTACTCACCCTTAACTGATTGAGCTACTGCGGCGCACAAAATTGTAGTGATTATTAACCTGAAACATTGTTGATATTACAAACGTTGAACAACATTCAACACATTTAAGCAGAGGAGTGACCAAACAAGGAAACGACTAATCGCTTTGCCGATTAATTCAATAATCGATTATGATCGATTAATCGGTTGCAGCTCTAAAAAGAATAAAGCAGGGGATCACTAATCTCTCTACAAGACAGCGTCCACCCCAACGGCATGCGGTTGGCTGAATGCCCATTAAAAACCATTTGACCTAAAACAGCCTCCACGGCTCAGCTTGTATCATTTTGACTCTATGCATGCTTTAGCTGAAGGCAGTCCCGCGAGGGACCCTCACCTTGCTGTATCTGCTGGTGCTGGTTGTAAGCAGGCGGCTGTTGGTGCGGGTACTGCTGCATGTAGCCCGTGGCCGGGCTCTGAGGAGTGTAGGGACTGGGCACGGGGCTGTTCTGCTGTCCCATGTATCGGCTACTGGAACCACCGGGCAAAGTGAATCGACTGGAGAAGTGTTACAAGAAAAATGAAGAATTTAATTCACTATCAACGTAGCTACAACATAGTCAAGTATGGCCGGGTGCAGTTGGATAAAACACTAAAAATAAAATTAATCAGTTAACACAGTATTTATTCAGGAGGACACACTTATCTTGAAGCTGTTCTTTTTGAACCGAGGTTCTGCATGGATGGACGTTACCGCTTGTTTGAAAACCAATACGAGTACGAGTACAACAATTTCAATACTCGCCCATACCGAGTACTACCGATACACCCCCCCCAGGACTCAATTTCACAGATATGGCATCAATTCATGGTATTGGCAACTGTTTGACAAGTACATACGTGAGTATCGGGGCCGATACTCCCCACGCGAATGCTTAAACCTGACAAGGTTTAATGGCAATGTATTGTCCGTCCTAAAATAAAATCCAACATGCGTTTTGAACGTCCACTGACCTAGAGGGGTTGGGCGAGATGGCAGCTTGCTGAAAGTTCCCCGACTGGGCTGGACTGTGCATGGAATTTTGGCTGATCTTATACGGCGGCACCATTTGCTGCTGCTGCAGGACGTCTGCTTGGGAGGCAGAGAAAGACAGAAAAACATATTCAGAATACAGTACAGCCTGCAAGAGAGAACTCAAATGTGACTGACAACATTTGTCGTGTTGACAAGACTTCTGAACAAGAAAATGCCAACAGTGGCCGTGTCCGAATTCACTCCCGATCCCTACTCCCTACCCGCCCCGCATATAGTGCACTCACGATATTTCGTACACTAGAGTTGGCGGCGTCAAAATTATGATAAAATATAATTATGAAATATATAATTATAAAATTCAACAATCATCAGAAAAAGTCAAAAGTACTTACAATTTAACGATATGCCGCAGTCGGCCGCTATTTACTTTTTGCGGTGCATTGTGGGATTCTGTCAGTGCACTATATAGAGAATTCGGACACCCCTACAAAATGGCAAAATGGGATAGGGGGCGATTTTGGACACAGTCAGTGTTTTTGCTACAACCAACATATTTGCATAGGCGGGGCGGATGACAAAGTTAACACAATTACTTTGGAGTGGTCAGGCTTTGATTTAAACAATGTTCACAGTATTTAGTGGAAACAACAATCTCCTGAGCCATTAGCTTAGAAAACTGCATCCAGTATCCTGGTAGTCAAGAGCACCAACAATCAATTCACTGCATTGGCAAATTCTCCATATTTCATGTTGTGTTGAACGGTATGTTGTGTGAATTAAAGAGCGACCGATATGAGTTTTTGGCTGATATACAATAACCGATATTTTGCTCAGTGGGCCGATGCCGATAACCGATATGTAACCGATATTGTGAATTTTAGAGCTGTAAAAGAAAGCAAAAACCTTGCTGTCAGCCAAATGTCAACCAGCTTGTTAACAGGGTTGGGAAGAAGTTACTAGTGTTCTCACATACATTTTTTACATGAAGTCAATGATTACTAGTTACTACCTCAATATTACCCAACAATAAAATAAAAAAAATATTAAAAACATTCATGTGTTATTGATTTTTATAATTTTCCTGGAAAAATGCCTCATATCGGCCGATATATATCGGTTACCATATCGGTCGGACACTATTGCGAATCTGATGAGCATATTTTGTCAGTGTTTAAAAATGTTTTAGTGTAACAACATTGAGACGTCTGAAAGGCACCTCATGAATAAAAATATATTACCATTATTTGATGAGCACTGTTGAAAAGTTCAATCTTGTGATTAGAAATATGCAAACAGACTTTTTGACAAAGATTGACAAAGGCAGTTGAATGGACACTGCTATCGTCGTTGCCAAGAACAACATGACATGACACTATATTGCACTATGTATAGATCATTTTATATACTGTTCACGTAGAGGATGCAACAGAACACAGCGAGTGACTTTCCATACTTTTCTCCCGGAAGATTCCGGGGTGTCTGGATAGCATGGTCTGCAGCAGCTGCGGTGCGTCCGCCTCCGGTTCATCGCTGCCCAAGTTGTCTTTCAGCTCTCTGCCCGTCCAAAGTGAACACAACACGGTCAGCCAACTTGTTCCAAGAAAACCATGTTTACATTATACAAAGCATTTGGAGATGTTGGAAATTCAGAAAATTAAATAAAAAAAACAGTGAACAAAAGAAAAGCAAAATGTTGTTTGGTCCAATGACTCAATCTATGGAACAATTTGGGAGAATACATGATTATAAAAAGTCCTATCTGTGCTTTGCAGCAAAGACCATGTTACTGTCCTTAACTGGACAATCAAGGTTGAAAGGTAGCTAGGTAAATAGCACCTATATTCCTTAAATCTGAATCTAAAAACAAAATCACTTTTGTGAAGCGCCTTGAGGCAGCTTCGGTGGTGCTATACACAAATCTTTTGAGTTGAGTTAACTTGGCACTAGACGAGTCTCACTCCAAACGACCAGCGAATATGGACTCACATGTGTTCTGTTGAGACCTGGTTGAGGCCGTGTGCTAGCTGAGCAGTCAGGTTCTCATCACGACACGCCAGGAGCCGGGTGACGTCCTCAGCGATCCTCCCGTTGAACAGCAAGCTCTTAGTGGTGGTGGCTGGCAGCGGGGAGGGCAGCGGCAGCTGGTTCAGCACTGTAAACGCACACCGAGTCAGTCATGTGGAGCATCAGGCAACATGAATGAGTTGACACATAGACTTTCTATAAAAATGGACACTGCATTGGTTTTGATGTCCGTGCCTACTTCCAGGCTGGTGGAGCCTAGTCTCAGAAAACCAGAGAACTATGGGAATTCCAATACAAATATTCCAATCTTAGCAGCCTGTTTTAACCTATTTAAAGATCTTTCTTATTTGATTTTTTAATGTATATTGCCGGGATAATTATCGGTTAATGGTGTGAGGGGTGTCACTCGGATCTCTACGTTGGCGACCAGCTACCTCCAGCTGCCTTCCACCGGCACCGCACCGGTGCCTCTGCGGTCTACACATGGCCCATCGGACGACTCTACAGCCGTCTCAACTCACACTACGATCACCGCCTGATTCGCACCCCGCAGCGGAGCCTGTCTCGCCAGTGCTACCCCGTCGAAGCTGGTTCCGGGTGAAGCCGCACGCACGACGCAGACGCTCGTCTCCGTGCCGACAGTACCCCGCCGAGCCTGGGTCCGGGGGAGCTAAGCGGACGGAAGTCCCTGAGGTGCTGAAGATGTTTTTCCAGGCGCTGGCGTGGGTGGTTCAGAGAACCTTCTGCACCTCGCCATTTAAGCGTGATGCGCCACCCGACCCGGAGGGCTGACACGCGTCACGCGACTACTGCCGCGAGGTGAGTGGCACTCTCCGCAGGACACGGCGTGGCCACCCCCTCCACGCACACTATGCGTGAGGGCGGCCGTTCCTCTTCGGCGTATTGGAGCACGGAACAATTCGGCCTGCGTTACCTTCAGCTGTCACCACCACTAGGGGACAGCTAATGCCCTCCACACACAGCGGATGATCAACGGAATTGACATTTTTTTCCACAATCCCACATGGGACACTGCGCACCACCTGCAGTGACGCGCAGCCGCACGTGCCCCTCGCTCACAAGCGTGTGAGCGATTCACCACGGACGTGTCGCGGGTCGAACTCTCTTCAACGGGTTACTATCGTACACGTACCTAGTACACGCCTGCGTGTTGGCACCACCGGCCGCTCGATCCAGAAGCGACGGACGATACGCCACTCAGTCAACACCAGCGGACTTTACCCACCGCTGCGCATTCCTCCTAAACCCACCACCGCGTCCCCTCAACCACGGGCGGCTCATCGAGGCGCGCCCCCTCCCCGCAAAACGCTAAAAAAATATTGTATTAAAATGCGAACTTATATTAAAAGTGTATATGGCAGTATAATGGCTCTAAAAATGATTTTCTCTCGATATAAACGATACAGGAGAATGTCTACGATACACATTTTTTCTATCGTCCTAATACATATGGTCATATCGCCCACCTCTACTTGGCTGAGATAAAAGGGATAGTGAACCACTTTTTACAATGTGTCTACCAATGCTCAGTACATTTCATTCTGCATTTACACATCAGTGGCGCGACTCGAGCAACAACAACCGACATGGAGAAATGCTTACCTGGCACCTTTGAACGTTACTTAAGAACATGAAGGTTTGTGATTTGGGTACTTCTCATAGTTTTGGTGTGCGCTGGTCTCTGGCCGATTGCATCAACTGTGGCGGTGCCTTTGAGGCCCGTCTTCGCTCTCGAGGGCGCTGCTAATAAGTGGTGTAGGTGCCAGTAAGTAATATACCAGAAATGTGTTGCCATGGGAAACTATGCTGTTGCACTGACTGAGACAGAGCTGTCTCGTCACACTGTAGGTTTGGGCGATTGTAATGTCAGATACATAATCTAATTATAAGTACTCTCACTACCAAGAGTGGACGATGAAAATATGGATATATCGAAAAAATGAAAAAAAAAAAAAAGAATGGACAGAGGAAAGTGTTTTGGTGTTTTTTGCGGAGTTTGGCTCGATTTGGTTGCTGTTGTTCCCGAGTTCAATCAGGAACAACAGCAACCAAATCGAACCAAGCAGAATTGTTACAGAATGTGTGCAGATCAATATAAAAATTTCCGATTTTAAAAAGGACGATATTTGAGCGAATAACAGTTTCTGTTACAGCAGAGATGATATATAATTATATA
>OMKY01213750.1:0-13581 GCA_900302395.1 Bregmaceros cantori | reverse complement strand
TCCCATTCAGCGGTTCAATAGGCAATTATTTCATTGAAACAATTATCTAATACACTCAATTCTTACAAGAAACACAAGATTGTGCATACATTGGCGCAAATGGAGTCAGATGCCGTGCAAAGGTGTTCTACCGACTATGACATGAAGACTGCCTGAGCCGGGATTCGAACCACCAACCTTTAAGTCTCCAACCCTCAAGCCGCTCTACCAACTGAGTTACAGCCATTCCCTGAGCCCACTCGTGAAGGAGCAGCAGCTCTACTGCAGATGACTGAGCTTCTCATCTCTATCCGAGAGCCACACTGCGGCCGCTTGCACCCGCAATCTCATTCTTTCTGTCACTACCCAGAGCTCATGACCAAAGGTGAGTAACAGTGCTGGACTGGCAGTAGGGCACGCCGGGCATTTGTCCGAAGGCCTGATGGCCTATAGTGGCCTGGCAGGCCTGCAGATTTTACGTACATTGTATTTTATAAAAAGAAAAAAATAAATAAATAAAATGCTATGGTGCTTGATAACTGTTTATTCATGATAGCCTGTCGCCTGGATGAGGTTAGATGTAGGCTATTTTTTGTAGTTTTATTTATGTGCAGGACAATTACTCTCAATCTTGGCCTGAGATTGAGAAGAAATGATAGTCATATCTACTGGTGGTGGTCTCGGTTAAAAATGCCCGGCCTAAATAATCTCCCCAGTCCAGCCCTGGTGAGTATGGGGCTGAAGAAAGTGAAGATCGGCCGGTAAATGGAGACTGACTTGGGTACACACTGTAGTCATTTAAATGAGGTAATCTGATGGCTCAATATAAGCTAACAAGGCAGAATGCATACCTTATTGATAACAAATATAACCTCGCTCAATTGGACTCATCCGTATCAAAGTCAATGCACCCACGTCCACTGGTAGAGTGCTAGTAACTAGTAATCTAAGGCAGGGGTCCTACCTTTTCTGCTCAAGTGCCGGTTTGGCTCTGCAATGTCTTATTGCAACCTGGCTCAGAATGTCCCCGTGGTTGGGGACACCTGACCTGTGTTACTTTTTCCAAAAAGAGGCATCTGATTAAAGTTACTTACTTAAGTAGCTTTGTTTTTGAGTAACTGAGTAACTACATTAGCCAGATAATTTACAGCTTCAAAGCGCACTTTGACATTTACTGACAATCTCTGTCTGTTCACGCAAATCAAATCCCACTTTGCATGAAGTCAACTGCTGCCGAATATAATGAAGTAACTGAAGTCATCTAACTTGGCTATTTTTACGTAAAAGTAGTCAGTAAGATATCACCATACATTTTCTAACCAAACTATGCTAGTTTGGTCAACTGATCTACAATTATCTATAAATCTACTACTATGCATTTGGCACATATGTCCACCAACTAGGTCCATGATACAGCAATACCTCCATGGATGCTACAATGCGTTACCTTCTTGAGAATGTTTTTGGTGATGCATGTTAGAAGTCCTGCCTTCCATGCTACCAAACCACATTTCCTAGTTATTGAATAATTATGATTATTCAATAAATTGACTGATAAATGATAATTGAATAGTACATCAACTACATTTTGACTTTTCAGGCAGTGATGTCAGTAACTAAGTTACTTTCTTTTTTTCAGTAACTTGTAATCTAACGCGTTACTTTTTCCAAATCTGTAATTAGATCAAAGTTAATTACCCCAAATCACTTTAGTTACTATTTAGTTACTTCAACATTGCAGAATGCTCCTAATTTGCCCTTACGTTTAAAATTAAAACAATGAAACACTTAAAAGATTATTACTTCCAATAAACTATTGGAGTATTGGAAAAAATAATTGTCTTTTTTTTTAGGAAATTTGGCGCTCGGCAGCTGCTAGATATCGATATAACTCAAAGTAATTAAAGTAACTTAGTTACTTTTAAGTTGTGAGTAATGAGTAGTACTTTTTATAAGTAACTGTGGCAACACTGGTAATCAACAAGAAACTGTAGCAACACACTGTTAGCTAGCTAGCTAGCAGTGTTGCTGCCGGCAGCTCACACAGCCTCCATACTGTCCTCTTGTCGGGGGATTATCTTATTACAGTGGTAATGCCTCTGACAGGCGTGTGCACCCGTTAAGACACATATGCTCAGGATACATATGGCTAAAACTAATCTACAATGACTCGACAGCTGCTAGCAACACAGACATTGGTGCGTCTGGATCCCACAGGATTCTAAAAAAACGTGTAAAAATAGGACACATTCCCTCAGCCATACTGTCTTGCCTTGTCATAACAACAGTCATGTTGACATCTCCATCGTGTATCTATTACCATATTTTCCGCACTTTGAAGAGGTGCAGTGACTAAC
The DNA here is from genome assembly GCA_900302395.1 of Bregmaceros cantori. NCBI lineage: Eukaryota > Metazoa > Chordata > Actinopteri > Gadiformes > Bregmacerotidae > Bregmaceros > Bregmaceros cantori. The sequence continues at coordinate 11,245 of OMKY01213750.1, read as the reverse complement.
AGGCAAACTTTTGTCAGAGCTAGCTTGTGGGCGGCTGAGACCATTCAGTGTGAAGATTAATCTTAAAATAAGATAATATTAAGATCAGTATTCAAGGGTCCGCGTTGGCCGTGTGGTTATGGACACTGCACCTAACGCGGCCCCATTCATGTTAGTGGCGCTGTGTCTACCGCAGCGTCCGCAGTGTCGTGAGTTCGACTACGCTCGTCGACTTGTCTGCAATGTCTACCCCCGATCTCTTCAACCCAGTTTCCGACTAATCCTATCCAATAAAGATGGAAAAACGAACACGTGACCACATCTGAGATCGACTTGAAGACCTATTTGGTAGGTATTTCAACAATATTTAGGTAAAAGGGTGAGCGAAGCAGGGTGGATAATGAGTAATTCTTCGGAGAGCAAGCTGTAGTGATTTTGGAACGGTGTGGGTTTTGTGTGACAATTTCAGCCACTTTGGTCCACTACGATGACTTTACAGAGGCAGCTATAGACAAGTTTACCCGCGAAATACAGGGGGCTGGCATTTTGTCCCGCCGGGATGAAACACTCTTCCGGTGCCTGTATGAGTTCCATCTAATCTCGTCGTAGTGGACCGGCTCACAGAAAACACAGAAAATGCTCACCAATTCAAAATCCGACCACTAGATGTCGCTGTCACAGCCACAGTCGTGTATACTACACCTATTATTTTCAAACTACAGAGCACATTCACAAGTTGCCAAAGGCACTAAATTCCAATTAAACACTGTCCCCTTGTGGCCACAAAGAGTAACAACACTCAAACCAGCCAGAGAGTGTAAATGCTATGTATGGAGGCGACGTTAACTACGGACTGGGAAGTTTAATCCATATAAAGCAGGCCTTACTACTCCACATGCTGGTACAGACTCTTTACTTAGAACTTTACTAAGACTTCTACATCGTCACAGAAATAAATTCAAGGAGGGAGCTGTCTGGACATTGTCAATGAGAAGACGAATGGAATAATAATATAAATCAAGAGCAGACAGTGCTAACACCTATTAGCAGTAAATCCCGGCTAGACAAAGCAAATCTGAAGTAGCTAATATGCCAGTGCCTGCCAACCGATTTAATTGTCCATAAATCTCAGCAACACTTTTTTCTCCAACCTGACTCAGCTTTGGAACCAGAGCTGTAGCAGAATAGGTTGTGAATCATGTGTTCTACCAAAAATTCCATCAATTAATTGAGATTTTTAAATTCCCAATACATGAATAAACGGGCGAAATACATTATTTATCTCAACTCTTTGGTTGCCCAGTTAATCAATGAAAATATACTCTATGGCTAAATAGTTTCGATACTTGCAAGCCTAGTTTAATACAAATGTAATTTCCTCCTAATATTACATTTTATATTCATATTCGGTAACACATCATAATAACGGTCTGCTATTAACGATTAAACAGTTAAACAGTTGACTAATGTTAAGTAAGTTATGTTTACTAACAGTTAACGAACAGTTAACTAACCATTAACTAATCATTAACTAAACGTTAACTAACGGTGACGATCGTTAACAGTTAACTAACATTACCCATTGGTTAACTAAACACCAATATTACATTATCAAATCAATTGTATAACTTAAAAACAGTTAATTAACAATCATTTGCGCTATAATACTATTGTGAACCTTGATTCTTGGAGTGGTACGATGTGATGTTATCTATACAGCCTGCGCTGCAATGCCTGAAACCTTTCGCCAATCTTCATCGTCACATTTGAATGGATGTCCACAAATTCACACAATTCGCCTCAAACAGCATCACCAGTCAATGCTGGCACGCTCGTTCATGATTGTGCATATATTTCGGAGGTCTCTTCCCACCAAGTCTGGGAAACCAGCGGATCAAGAAGTATATCGGGGTGTGCCTTGCGGAGGCAGCTTGTGTCTTTGTGCGCGTCTCCTTTGCTCGCGCGCACACATGCACACATTTGGAAACTGTAGATCGAAATCGGGACTTTTGCACAGCACACAGAAACCAGGACATTATTGTAGTTATGTTGACCATGCTGTGGGCCGAGGAGTTATTGCTTCTAATTATTGGCGTCATAATTTTTCACTATCACCGGTTGTAGCAGACTGTGCACCAACTTTATCCAGAGTCACCGATCCAGTGTCGCTCAGTGCTGACCATTCGCGGATGTTGTCCAGCCATCGCTTGGATTGTCTGCTTCTGCTTCTTTGCCTTTTCACTAAGCCCTTGAGGCAGAGTTTTGTTAGGCCATAGAGTTTAGAGTTGCTTTTGATCATTGCCATTACTGGTTAGAGTGACGTCAGTGTGCATCAGGGCTCCGAACCGGTTCAAGGAACGAAAACGAAAACCGAAAACGAACTGAATTTTACGGAAATTTACGAGGAGCAGAAACGGAAACGAAAAAAGGTTTCTTCAACTGTTCCGGAACAGAGACGAAGAAATCCACAAGACTGGTTAAAAACATTTTTGTTCTCTATGTATTTGAACATATCCTATGTCTGGGAGACTATTTCCAGTTGTGCATCCATCCAACTTTCACTGTCAGGCATGAAGCCCCATGCCTCTGGGGCTCCATCTTGTGGACAGACAAGGAAGCGAATGTAATGGAGTACCCAGTTTTAATACAGTTGCATTGAAGTTTGAAAGTCCACCAAATGTATTTTGTATAAACTATATCTAAACTTTACACAATAGAAGGAACTTTAACAACAAACAAAATCTTTGCGTTCCGAACTGGTTCAGGACCGATATTTTGGTAGTGGAACGGTTCCAAGAACGAAAATGTTAAACATAGGCCTGTCTGAACCGTTCAGAACTGAACGTTTTAAAAATAATTTCGGTTTCAAACCCTGGTGTGCAAAGGCCTTCTATTTCTATGTGTGATTCATCATCAAGATGTTGTTCTGGAACGTTTTGATTGTTTTGTTCAGTTTTTGTTGTCAGTTTTTTTTTTTTTAATGAATGGCTGGTCGTGCATATTTTCAGGTTTTCGGTGGTGGCCAGACATCAAAGAGGTGATGGGATGTGCAGGATATGTTGGGTCAGCCACAAAGTTACATACCCTCTTCATGATCCTGGAAAATGTCCTGGAAGGCTTCTGTAATTAGCAGTAAATCTCCACTAGACCAAGCAAATCTGAAGTAGCTAATATAACAGTCCCTGGCAACGCATTTCATTGTCGATAAATCTCACAGACATTTCCTCCACACAGACCCAACTTTGGAGCCATTGATATAAATCCACTGTGGTCCACTTCAAATATGGTAAACAAAATGTTTACTGCAGGCGACCCAAGGAAAATTGCTTTCCAAAGCAACAAACACAGTAGCTATCAAGGCATTGACAACAATTCTGAGGAGTGGAGGGATAGACAGCTATTTGATGATTATAGCTGTTCTAGTCACTTTCTAACTCCAACTTCCACTATATCCTAGTATGTGGATTGTGATGGTATATGTTCACTGAACAGAGACTTTCCCTGTACACGGTCTGCCCTGAACCAAAACTGTCCCTCTGAAGACTGTCCCTGTACACAGACTGTCACTGTACACAGATTGCTCCTGTACATAGAATGCCCCTATACATAGTCTGCCCCTGTCCCTGTAGGGAGACCTGCCCTGTACACATACTGCCCGCAGCAAAGATCGTCCATATACATAGACTGTCCCTGTATACAGACTATCCCTGCACATAGACTGTCCCTTTACATATACTGCCCCTGTTCATAGACTGTCACTTTATGTGGACCTTCAAACATCACTTTGAATGTTTTTAGCATTAAAATATTTGCCGCCGAGTCAGGGTGGGAAATAAAATAGCACCCCTTACGTCCCTAGAATGAGAAACCGGAGTTTTCCTTTAACATGGTTGACCTGGTTGATCTCAAGTCAAGGCAAACAATGGAAACGTCTCGACACGTCCCTGTGTGAATGCTGGTCATTTTCTCTGCTCGGAGCTCCAGAGACTGTTCTTCCTTAACAACCTGTCTCAGAAGCCCTCCTGATGACTCATCCCTCTACAATGGAGGTATGCTGGTTGAGGAAGATGTAGACATGTTCTATTCTTTGACAAACAATAACAATGCTTAGCCCACGGACCCAAACAGGGTGGAGATAGCAGTAACTACAAACACATTTTAACCCAAACTTCAGTCGTGGAATAAACAGAGGTGGATAGAGTACTGAAAATGTTTTAATGTATCTTTACTTTGCTTAAATTGTACTTGAGTAATAGTTAAATTACCCATCTCAAAATGTACTCGAGTAAAAGTACAAAATTACTTAAAATGTAATGAGTAAAATGAGTAAAGTTACTTTCAATTATTTAATGCAAAAAAGTCATGAATCAAATTCAGCATGTGAAGAATCTCATAGTGATCCCGTTTGTGATGTACGAGAATTGAATCACTTGTTCCTCAGGTAATTTTTTCACCAATATGTTTTGTAATCAGTAACGTGAGGATGAGGGGACTCAAATGTAATGAGCTAAAAGTACTGAGGTAAAAATGTACTTGAGTAAAAGTTTAAAAAAAACACACATTTCAAAAACTACACAGAAAATTACAAATTACTCATAAAAGTAATTAATTACAGTATTGTAAGCAAATGTAATGTGTTACTTTCCACCACTGATAATAAATCACATACATGTTTTTTTTACTTTTGTTTTGTAACTTATTTTTTGGGTGCAAGCTCTATTTTTTTCATTTATATTGACATGCTTAGTGTGAAGGGGGTGGGCGAGGGAGCAGACCAACAACATACTGAACTTACTCAATCTCACGACTGCTTGGTGCACTGTGGGACAGGCACAAGAGAGCATGACGCTGGGTGAAGTGGCCTACCGACTGCGCCACAGAGCCATCAACGTGGTTAGTTGATTATATCTTCATCCTCCCTTCTAAGCTATGCTAACAAGTATGCTATGCAAGTAAGCTATGCCAAATATTGCTGCGCGCAGAGTGAGTGCTTGCATGCAAGAATAGGTATTGTAATGATGGGCCGCCCCCACGTGGAGGAGCGGGAGATACGTCTGGATGCGGTCAACGAAGCCAAGCTTCATGCAGATCGTATTTGTACAGCGCTGTCAGTGACACCACTGTTTCGTACCCAGCATGCCGCCGCGGCACCATTCACTACAACAATTTTTCTGGCCCCTAGAGGAATCCTGATTTTTTTTTGTCAAACATGATTTATCTATCTGAGATGCTGTTATTTACCTCACCAGAAGCACCGGAAATGTGTTGTTGAGGCTTGAGGCTAACTGAGTTTCTGTTCTTTACCTCAACAGATGCACTATAAATGTGTTGTAGTTTAAGTGAGCGGCTGCTGTTTACCACTATTTGTGTTGTTTCAGATGTTGCTTGTTACAAACAAGAAAGAACCATTGTTGCATAGAATCGAAGCCATTTTTAATAAGAAGTATGCAATTTTAAATTTTAAACAGTAATGAATAAAATAAAATGAGGTTAACTCTTTCAGGCTGCGGACTTCCACAGACGTCCTACAGAAAACACATACTTACTGCTAAAGACGACAACAGACATATTTTTAAATATATTCTAAAATTCCAAATCACATTTTTGACATTCACGTTATGATTTGAACACCTACAGTTCATAGTCAATCATTTGTTCGAAATTATTTGGATCGTGTTTCTCTAAAAAGTCATCCAAACGTAACACTCATCAACCCTGCTGATTGTAAATTGTAATGAGTAAGTTGTAACTGTACGGGATTACTTTTAATAAGCAACTTCGATACTGCTTAGCACGAGGCGCCGACGCAGTTTGAGGAAAGCCTTCTTCGCGGGTGAAGAGGTTATAAAAGGAAGTGCCTGACGAGCCACATGGCTTCCATTGTTCTTTGCCTCTCCCACGTGTTGCCATGACGACACGAGTACCACAACAGTCTGACGTCAGCTTTGGAGACGAACCCACGTCCTCTGGCGCCCTCTGCTGGCGTGGCTGAAAACTGCACCTATGTGCGTCGGGGAACACGACACAATATTCTCCGTTTCACACTAGAAATAGGACGTTTTTGTTTGGTGATGTTTTATTATTGTTATTACTGTTATCATCGTTATTATTGTTATCATTGTTATTCTCTTTTCCATCCTTTTTCTTCTCCTTGTTTGGTCCATAATGTTGTAAATGGTCGGTTTTATGATCTTTGTCTTGATACATCAAGATAATACATGTTTGTTGTGTACTAGAAAATTGACTTTATTACTTTAGAGGGTTGGAGGATGTTCAAACCGGATCTCCAGCCAGCATGTTAATGACCAACTTCTTGTGGAGGCAGCTGGGAGAGAGGCTGTAAATTCTGCAGGCCATGAGGATCATGTAACCGTCAACACTCCTGGACCCAGCATTCAAAAAACATTTGGGTTTCCAGCACTGCCAAAGCAGCAGAGTGAAGAGCCTGTCAGTCTCTTCATTGTCACAGTTCCCCAGGACGTGTCTCTCTTCCCATGATCACACATTTTGCGCGAGGACTCAACGAGTCCTAAACGTGCCTAATGGTTAGTGTAGTATTATTATTATTATTATTATTATTATTATTATTATTATTATTATTATTATTATTATTATTATTATTGCATTTGCTGGGAGCGGAAAAACAGTACAAACCGTATACACAATTATTTTAAAATTACTAAGTCTTCAGTTGCCTTGTTAAGTGTGACGGAAAAGAGCCGACTGAGCGGCACGTAACGCGCTTCAAACTTCCACACGTCCGATAAAAAACAAATCAACCGCTGTCCACTGGCTTTGTGGGTCGGTGCGTCCTCGCCTGGCAAGCCAGAACCAGCGAATCGTTCACGCATCGCTCGCGACGCACTTTCGAGCGATCCGTGGACGATTCGTTTGCTTTGGCTTGCCAGGCTAGGCGCGTCCATGGGCCGAACTCCTCCGTGTGTCGGTGCGTCGGTGGAGCGGACTCCGTGGGGCGTGCTCCGCGGGGCGGGCTGACCCCGCTGACGGCGGTGTTGATGGGCGGAGTCGGGCGCGGCCAAGTGCCGAGGAAACCCACAGAACTTGTCCCGTCAGAAGAGGCCGAGTCCTGCATTCCCTGGTTCTCCTCCTCTCTCCACCACAGGCAGCCGGTAGGCCAGTACTCCTTGTTCTTCCAGCGTTCAGCATGCCTCTTTTTGCGTTGACCAATTCGTTTGCTGGTTCGGTTGCCGTTTGTCTGTCTGTCTCCATGAGTACAGTGACAGCGTTCTGTTTACTGTCCGGTGGCTCCGCTGCCGAGTCATCGCCACGTTAAACCGCCAGCTGACTGACGCCCTTTCAGGCTGACCTGGTCGTGTCGTTGCACGGATTTATGCTTTTTAATTGTAATAACGATGTAATAGTTATCTTTTTCTTTTTTTAGTATTACGTGTATTTATCAGAGGGTCTACTGTGCCCGACCCTAATTTCCATATGCAAACGTGGCGAATCCGCTCGTTATTTACATGTGTGTCTGATAAAAAGTAATCCCTAAAATTACAAGTTACTTCGTGAGTACGTTACGTGGAACATTGAGCACCAGTAAACGGATGCTCTATTGTTGTTGTTGTTGTTATTACTTTATTGTGTTCAATTTGTTTGAAATCATGTTAATCATTTAGAGAGGGAGATATCTCTATTATTGTCTTTTATATTTTTACATGTTTATGAATAAGACAAGATAACATCTTTTTTAGATAATTATGTAGGCCTAATTAAAAACATACATTCCTACACTCACATTGTTTTCTTTGGTATTTTTTTGGATTGCCCTAAAGTGGGCCACTGCCTAATGTGGGACACCAAAGCTGCAGCGGCTCTGGCTCCTCCCTAAACTAATGAATGTCAGTGAAACTATGGTAATGTGTCTAACATTAAGTTCAACTCTACATTTCATTGTCCCACATTAGGCAACACTGACTGTCCCACATTATGAAGTTGCAAAAAAAGGGCCCACATTAAGGCAATTATAACACTATTTTGTTCCTATTTACGCAGGCGTCAAGATGTTTCTGGCCAAGCAGATTATCGGAGGCATCATCAGCGTTGTCAGGTGAGCCCCCGCCCGAGTTTCAAATAACATCCTAGTCAGTTGGTGTAGCATTATGTTAGGCCACTGGTGTCTGGCTTTTGTTATTACATGCAGAAAAGCTGTGTAACGGGTTAGCATAATGAAGGGTCATATAACAGTGGTATATGCAAAGGACAAAAATGCTTGTACTTTCTAGGTTTTAAAGTCAGCAGTGGCTTTGGTTCATTATATGACAGGAAGTGGGTTGCCGTTGATGTCAAAATGCTGTTAGTGAATGCTGATAATTAAACGATAGTCAACAACGATAATAATGTATTTATTAATTTTAATTAAATTATTAATTTATTACCAAACAATTATTCAAAATTGTTGTACTACAATACCTACCAGTCCATAGTATCCATTATATATTAGTGCGACAATAGAAGAACATTATCACCACTTTAATTTTTCAAGTTGCCATGGAGGTTAAAAGTCTGGCCTTGCAAGGTACCTCACCATATTTATAAAATGAATCAATCATTACAGTCTATGGTGCAGGCTGTGTGGCGCAGTCAGTAAGATGCCCACATCCAGCACATGTATAGTACCTGTGGCTTAGTTCGCAGGTACGGGCAGCGTTGCAAGCTCTCCTCCCCTCGTCGACATGTCTTCCCTCGATCTCTCTCATCCCACGTTGGCGTTGACGCCGGAATAAGTGACTTTAAATAATGTTTTAATCAAATAATGCATTTTCAAATTTTTACATCCTTACTGCCAATTTTCACAAATGAACATCACACACAGCCCATGTCAACCGCCATAGGAAATAAGCTTGTGATCCCTGGTTAAATACGGAAAAATATTTATCGATATCAGAAATGCAATTAAAAAAAGCATGTTATGTGTTCATGTACTTACTCTACTAACATTTTAGGTAAAGACTAGAGATGCACAGATGGTGCATTTGGAATATTATGTACTTTTTTTATGTGCTTCAACCACAACCTGAACAAATTTAATTTAAATACAATTTTTGGGTCGTCATCCGTTTGATCTGCGGTTTTATCCGTGCGGCCCGCGGGTAATATATTACTCGATTAAATACCATTAACATCCTTGCATTGTTAACAGTCTGACCTAAAGCTGAATCCTAAGCATGGAAGGATGTTATCTGTGTGGCCTGGAGCGAACCAGTAAACCTGGTTTAGACAGAGCCTGGACTGGGTGTGAACTAATTCCTGCCATCAATGGCATAGCATAGTATGGGTGTGGACTGTAGTGCAATTCCTCACGTGAATAGCATAGCCTCTAGCCAGCCGTTGGCATGCCAACCAGCAGTCGTCCATCTGGCAACATGCTGTTGTTGTTTTTTTGTTTTCTTTTTTTAGCATTTCAGCCATTTGTACAGATGATCAATCGATTAATTAAATACTTTTTTCCTTAAATTTAGAATTATTATTAACCTAAAATGTTATTAATATTTCCAGCTCTTGATTGTGTTGACGTGATGAAGGAAATGGCTTCATTAGGATAGACCTGTTGTGAAGTACCATCTCGTTTGAAGGGGATCCAGACATTGTGTACCAGCCTTATCAAATTTAGCAGGTCCCAATGCCAGGGTTTTTTCCAAGACCCATAGAAAATTAAGTTCTGCACACATACAAATGAAACTTCAGACTTTCTGCCAAAATACTGAATTAATGTGCATGGAGCCCTCTATTGTACAAAGGTGCTACTGTGTCCACAAACACGAGCACAATAGTGGAAGACTGGGTGGACGCAAAAGACACAAACAAAACATAACCAAACAAGCCAGAAACAAAACAGATGACAACGCTGAGGAGACATGGTTGATGTATTTGAAATGCCTACTATAAATAGATGAGATGATGTTGGTAATATTGAAGGGTTCAAGTTATTTAAGAATGGAAGCAGAGTTGGTTGATAGATGAGACATCAGGGCTATTTTAAACACATGAAAAGTGGTCAAGGATCTCATTACTTACTTCTCCACTGGTAAATCGTTCCAATCCGAGGGTGCTTCAAACATACATGCCTTCATTGCTGTCATTGGAAGTTTTGAATTGTGTAACATTATATATAATTGTTCAGTGCTCTTCATGAATTCATTCAAATATAGTGGAAACATGAAAACAACTAAAGATACCTTTAGAAAGCAGCTGAAACCAATGTATTTTTCTTCATGTCAACAGAGAAGGCCTATAGACGGGTTTACGTGCGAAACACTGGTGGGAGTCATTTTGTCCCACCCTTCTTTGGTCACTTCCGGTGCCTTATTGTTGCCTATGTCAACTCTGGTACTGGACTGATGTGAGAGCACATAAAACACACAAAACGCACACCAGTTCAAAATCTGACCACTAGATGTTGCTCTGTGACCAGTTACACATCACACCCCTCGCTCTGTTCATAATTCTGTATAAATATTGATGAAATGCAGTCAAAATCCAACTTAAAGTTACTCACCGAGTGGTCATATGTTCTTTTGGACCAATAGGCTGGCTGCTTCTACTAGTTATTCCAAAAGGAATGAGAAAATGGAACAGGTTGCACTGATTATTCAATCATGCATTTGTGGGCCAAAAGCACAGCAAACTAAATGACACCGGACGTGACGTTCAGAGACCGGAAATACCCACTGAACTTGTCTATTTAGTAATTCATGGTGCAATGTTAAGTTTTGAGAGGGCATAGTAAGACAAAATATTTTATGATAGACTGTGTGGAGTTATCCAACGGTAGGAGATAGGGTTGCAACGATTAAAAAAAAAAGATTGCCAGGTAATTTAATAATCAATGCTCAATAATCGCTGCAGCACTTGTATTAGAGGATGGAGCGTGGTAGACACCGTCGGCATAATCCAATCTTTTCCTATCATCATATTTCACTATCTCTGCTTGTAGCATCGCTTGGTTGTGGTGTATCTATCTGCTTCTTTTTGGGTGTATCTATCTGCTTCTTTTTGAAGCAGTGTTTTGTTAGGTCGATTGGGGGACACTCTACACTCTATATGACTGTAGACTTATAGATATCTGTTTTTGATTTTGTTTGAGTGTTGTCAGTCACAAACTCACAAATTACATAGTTATAAAAACTCCACAGACTGACATCACCCAAGCCAATAATGGCAATAACATTTCCCTAAACCCGGAATGAAAAGCAAGGATTCGTTGGAAACTGGGTTGAAGAGATCGAGGGCAGACAAGTCGACG
>OMKY01213746.1:0-17909 GCA_900302395.1 Bregmaceros cantori | reverse complement strand
TCCTTATATTGTGCAATGTTAAGTTTAGATATAGTTTTTATACAAAATATTTTTGGTGGACTTTCAAACACCGAAGCAACTGTATTAACGCCATTACATTCACTTCCTCGTCTGTCCACAAGATGGAGCCCCAGATACATCGGGCTTGATGACTGACAGTGAAAGTGGACAGAAATAGTCTCCCAGACATAGGATATGTTAAAATATATAGAGAACAGAAACAAACGTTTTTAACCGGTTTTGTGCGTTTCATAATGTTCCGTTTCTGTTCCGGAACAGTTGAAAAAAAATTTTTCGTTTCCGTTTCCGCTCCTTGTAAAATTCTGGAAAATACCGTTCGGTTTCGTTTTTCGTTTCCGTTCCTTGAACCGGTTCGGAGCCCTGGATAAAACCCAATCGCTGGAGGTCATTATCTAAAGTCACTACACAATATTAACTTCACATAATCATGATAATAACCATGATAATAATAACAGCTGTAATAATGTTACTCTTGTATTTCTACAACATATCAGCAGGGGGGGTTGTGTCCCACCAACTGTGATGGACAGGACAGGGCAGCGCAGCCTGCTGTGATAGCAGTTCATTTAGCACGCTGCCAATAGCTTGAACCCGATGACACAAACGCGGCGCGCTGATAACTCGCACTGTGTTGTAACCCAGAGACCTTTCTGTTTATAGCCCGCGGCCCCGCGGGTTTGTCAGACCTGGGTGTGGTGTGGTGTGGGTGTGTGTGTGGTTAGGTGTGAGTGGGCGTGTGTGTTATTGGTCCTTTTACTGAAGGGATGTTAAAGACAAAAGATACGCAGAAAAGACCCTGATCTGAGTCAAAAGAATGAGAGAGTGAAAAAGAAGGAGTGAGAGAAAGAAACGGAGAGAAAAAGAGCGGTGGTGGGGGGCGAACGACATTCTGATGAGAGACGGAGCCACAGACAAAGGGAGGCGTGGGGGAAAGGGGGGGGATGAGAGACTTAAAAACCTCAACGTCAAAACGCTATAAATATAATTTGTTGTTGCTGTCGGCAACCACATGGCCCACACCTGGTCATGTGACCCTGGTGGCATCTTACGATTGGCCGGCCGTCCGCGGGAGGCCACTAGGCCTACCTGCTTCTACTGTGAACGGCCGCGCTGGGAGGCAAACCCAGAGCAGAGAGAGAAAAAAAACACGACAATAGAGACTGTTTGAAGTCTCCGCACAGTGACCTACTTACGTTGTGCCGCACGGCAACAGCAAGACAGAAGATACTATTGTGTTTCCTGCGCCTGGATTTGCATATTTACGGCACGCTCACTCACACAGGGACCACTCGCCGAGTGCTGCAGATCTGCTAGTAATCACGCCACGCCCCAAAAAAAACCACAGGCACACTGTCAAAAGACGACTGTGTGCGTTGCAACAGCCGCACACACGGCAGAAAGGTTCTTTCTTTTCCTCCAACGGTTCAATGCAGGGCTGCAACTAACGATTATTTTGATAATCGATCAATCAATCATTTTTCCTTTAAAATCGGAACGATTATTAGCGTTAATTATGAAACATTAAAATGTTGCAATATTAATATTACAAACTTTTTGCTGTCTCTTTATCTCCATTTTATAGTAATAGCACGAAAGAGCCTACTCTTACAGACTATGTTATAACATATTGGGCTTTCACGCAAGCGTATGTGTTGTCTTTATTGTATTTGGGCCTTGACACTGGAAAAATTGCATTGGAAACAACATATATTTAACACTATTAAGCTGAGAATAGGCCAAACCATGAAATGATTAATCGCTGTAATAATTATCAAATTAGTTGGCGATTATTTCAATAATAGATTATCATCGATTCATCGGTTGCAGCTCTAATTTAATGCAGCTTTTGTTGAACAATGTTAACCTCATGATCACCAGTGGAGGGTTCTTAACATCTGTGAAAACAATGTTGTGTTTTCACAGGTGGGGGACGGTTGGAATCCATTAGTTTTGACATTTTTATATTGCTTCATGTGTAGCGATTTAATCCTTTCACTCCCAATCATTTTCATACAATCTGCACGTTTGGTTAATGTATTGTAGTGAATGCACGCGCGGTGCATTCTGGGCCGCCACCGTTGGAGGTCCTCCATCTGCCTACACGCCTCCTTAAATAGAGTCCGAACGAACCTTGGCAATGGCTGAGTTCAGCTGTTGCTGATGTAAGTTCCTCTATTCCCAGATCCTCCACGAGGCGGTACTCGTTCGTTACACTGGTGTCAGAAGTGGGATCGGACCGCAGGTGGGGAGCCTGCGGGTCCGCCCCTTTACGAGGGCGCCGTGGAGTTGGAGCGGCTCTCGGGACGAGAGCCATGTCGGGAGGGGGCAGCGTAATGAGATGCACCAGCGCTGTGCATGCTGGTCTGACACCACATGTACCAGCGCGGTCCTTAAATAGAGTCCGAACAAACCTTGGCAATAGCTGAGTTCAGCTATTGCCAATGTAAGTTCCTCTATTCCCAGCTCCTCCACGAGGGGACAGCCTTTCGTTACAGTATCATTCATTTTATCGATCACCAAAACATGAACATTTTTATTAGTGGTTGTAATATTATCTTATGATGTGTTTCCATTCCGTAAGAATTAAAAAAACATAAAGACATTGTTCAAATGTCCTTCAAATGTATTGCAGGAGAAATCTTCGATTAAACATTTAAGAAAATGAATCAAATAAATAATTGATTCAACATTACAGTATTATAGTAAATAATATTAACTTTAGTTAAAACAAAGACAACATTTGTATTCTTTTCATAGACAAAAATCATTCAGGATCATCAGATTCCCTATCCCCTACTCCCTATAGAGTGCACTCACTTATTGTACACTCAGCAGCAACGGCCAAGATTTCGGACACTAGAGCCGGTGTGGCGGCGTTGTCAAAATTATTTATAAAATATAATTATAAAAAAATCATCATAAAAGTCAGAAGTACTAACTATTTGCCGCAGTCGGTCGCTATTTACATCATTTTTTAATCTATCTCACAATGCATTATGGGTTATATTGCTCCGTCTAGGGTACATTGACGCTCACTACTATTTGCGGTGCATTGTGGGATACTTCCAGGGCACTATATAGGGTACATGGAGAATTAGGACCCTCCTACAAAATGGCGTGCACCCCGTGTAGTGCACTACATGGGGGATAGGGAGGGATTTCGGACACAGCCACTGATTCACAGAACTGCCATTTAACAAGTCAATCTTGGCCAGTGTGAGGATAGAAACAGATGCCCCCCTACGAGGACGCTCCGAGGCCGCATTGAGCCCAGGTCCGCCTTCCAGCTCCACTCCTCCGTTGAGTCAACGAAGCGCCACGGGGAAGGAACCAGGTGATTTACAGTGCCCTCCAACGGGGCCGATAAACAGTAATTAGCAGTGTGTTTACAAACTTTCTCCTTCTGCCCCACATTGATATGCTAATGTCCTCACGCTGTAAGCCGCGTGGTGAGGGAGGGGCCGTCGTCTTGAGTGGAAGAAGCACATCCCACATTTCTCAGGGGCAGGACATGGGAGACGGTTGCAATGCCCATGCCCCACCAGTAGGTGCGCTGTGAGCTGAAGAACATCCACACCGTAACTGTAGAAGAAGTAACCGCTCTGTGGTGTGCGACGATCCGCCCATTTTGTTATGGTTAGGTAACACTTAGGAGTAGGAGGCTAGGGTTAAAGTTAGGAGTTATGGATAGATTATAATTATATGTTAGGAGGTTAGGGTTAGCGTTATGTTGGGCGTTAGGGGGTAAGGTTTTGTAGGGATTGATCGTTTTGGGTGAGTCGCCCACATTCGGGCCATTTTCCAAATTTTATTGCAGGGTTAGTGGAAAGGGGGCGAAGAAGGGTGGAGCAGACATGCGGGAAAGCGGTCGGGAGGAGTGAGCCCATGACTTACCGCGACGTGTGGTTTGCAGAGCTCTGCCTACCAGACTGAGCAAACTGTGCAGCATGGGAATGATGCGGCATGAAACCCAATTTTAAAAGCATTTTTTTAAAATGTATTAATTAAAAACAACCATCATCAACACTGCCATTCAATCACAGTTCCGAGTGGAATTGTGGATAATTGAGTTCAGTCACATGGTACATAGTATGTAGGGGTGCACCGAATGCATGTCTTTGCTCCCGATCCGATCCCGATCCTTTGATTTTAACGATCGGCCGATCCTGATCTCCGGTACCGAGTCCCGATACCGAGTCCCGATCTCCGTTACCAAATCCCGATACAGAGTTCTGATCCTACAAAAATTGCTAGTAGCCAAACTATTTGGCACAATTGTCAATTTCAATAATAGTCAATGTACATAAACAGTCATTTGACTCATTGACCGATCGTGATCGGGACAAAATCACGAGTCCCGATCCTTGGAAAAAAGTCTGATCGGCCCCCGATCACCGATCTGAGAATCGGTACACCTATGCGTTTGTGTCTGTGTTCATGCTTTTTAAAGATTGATTAAACACGAGTCACAAAGTTGTTTTTGATGAAAATCTCAGGGTCGCTTGACCGCTCTCCCAAGGACAAGTGTCCCACTAAACACAAGGTGTGAAATCCGGGGGTGAGTTTTCCCCTCATTTTATTTCCCCTTTCAAGCAGCCAGAGCTTGAGCATAGTATCACTCGCCACTGTGTGTCGCGTACACACCCACACACCAGCACGCCGCCAGATGGCACACGCACTTAGCAATCCAGGAGACAGATTTTATGTAAATCCTAGCCGAGAAGCACGAAACCCAAACCACGCCCTGGTCCTGTGCTGCAGTCGCTTAGGCCGCTGCAGCCACACAAAGCGGGAAGATTCTTTTCTTCTTTTTTTAATTCTATTAAGGAAATAAAAATATATATCTTAGAGACAGAATATTTTTCTTTTAGCAAAAACGTATGGCCCTAATGTATTTTGAGAGCAACTTCTTGCTTACAGCTACATTTCGTGCATTTATCGAGTCCAAGTAAACAAGGCTCTGTGAGGTTTATCAAGAGTACACCAGAGTAACGGACTGACGCATGTCTGAATTAATGCCCAAAAGTGTCGGAGAGGGGCGCCACTCACAGTCAGTCATGTCAGAATGTCCAAGTATCCACCACCATG
This sequence comes from Bregmaceros cantori, assembly GCA_900302395.1. NCBI lineage: Eukaryota > Metazoa > Chordata > Actinopteri > Gadiformes > Bregmacerotidae > Bregmaceros > Bregmaceros cantori. The sequence continues at coordinate 12,800 of OMKY01213746.1, read as the reverse complement.
ACACCACACCAACAACCATCACTGACCATCACCTTACCCAAACAAAAACATCCAGCCTAACTCCTATGTCAGTTTTTGAGCACAGAATTTAGAGTCCAAGACGATGATACTAAAATCAATGCGATTGCCTCATCAGTGGTTTCAGAACGGAATCTACGGATGTTTCGAGTAATGTGCAGAAATTTGTCGTAAACCAATAGAATAGAATATACTTTTGGCACCGTCACATTGTTTCCAGCATCAACTCCACATAGCAGCAATAACAGCACAAGCTAAGAAGACACTAAACTCATTAAAATAATAAAAGTTCTGTAGGATGTGTCACAGAATAAATTAGTAGTGACAGTAAATATAATTATACATGCAACGTAGTGCCTCACTTCGGAGTCTGGCTGTAGCAGCAACAACAAGCATGTTTACTGTGATCGAACACATGTCGCGTGAGGTTGTGAGGGGTCTATTGATGCGGCACATAGACAACCATTGTCTCTCGACCATCTACGAGGTCGAGAGACAATGTCACATGTTCCGAGATGCCTTAAAAACCTCGCGCACACACACACACACACACACATGCACCGTCACACAATTGACATGTCACGTGACGGAACGCCGCGCGTGTGCTCCTTGGCTGCCAGTCACACACACACACACACACACACAGACACACAGACACACACATCTGCGCGGCATTAGCTGGCTAGCCTGCTCGGCTGTGGAGACTGCCGACACATGCGGCTATCGCGTTACGCTCCACATAGCGACCCCATCGCTACAGGACTCGACTGTCACTGTAGAAGGGGGCAAGGTGGGGGACTCTTCACCCCCAGTCAAAGGAAAACGCTGTCGTAAAAAAGAGGCAGAGGCGACCAAGTTAGCATGCTAGCATCAACGTCCTGCGGTTCCAGTGTCCAGTGGGAACCTTTCAGAGAGGGGTTCAGGGCTGCAAACATCTCACACGTTTCAATGAATTCGCTTATTGTTAGATCGAGCTAGAGCTGCAACCGATTCATAGAGGACAATCGATTATTGAAATAATCGCCGACTAATTTGATGATCGATTAATCTGCAGCGATTAACCGTTTCAAGGTTTGGCCTATTCTCCGCTCAAACGCGTTGAATATCTGTTGTTCGCAATGCAATTTTTCTAGCGTCAAGGCCCTAATAAGGCTGTAATACAATAAAGACAACACGTAAGCTTGCGTGAAAGCCCAACATGTTATAATTTAGCCTGGAAGAGTAGGCTCTTTCATGGTATTACTATAAAATGGACATAGCGAAACAGCAATGAGTTTGTAATATTAATATTGCAAACTGCAACTAAATCACTAATTCCCCCCGGTGGCTGGAGCACACTATAACTGTTAATATTGGACATATGCATACTGCAACAGGTTTGGCAGTTCTTGTTTTTTAAATGTTCATTGTGTCCATCAGAAACTGTTCACAGTTGCCGTTAGTGTCAAATGCATATTGTTTGTGAGAAACATCTTGTTAGAATACGTCATTATGAAATAGTTTTTCATTTTCCGTCATCAAAATGTTACAAAGGTGGAAAATGTGATATGCTATGGTGGGTTTCATCCGATTGGAGAATGAATCGACAGGTGTAGCACATGTAGCTTCACCACTAGGTGAAGGGGGCGAAATTCATATTTTGTCCATTATGACAACCAAAAATAACTTTCAATAGATAAAAAAACATCTTTAGTTGACAGAATTAACCTTTTGCCATTCAAAACTAGAAGGACTGCAAACCTGCGCCGTAGTGGTACAAAAAAATAGTACTTTTACTGCTAACAGTATGTGTGGCAAACCATTATCAATGCAAGTGCTTGAGAAGTGCAATTGCGATTGACTCCACTGGCAAACATGCCAACTACATTTCCCAGCGACCATTGCGACCCAAAGGTCTGATCACGTGACCGCGGTAAGCGTCCAGAGATTAAGTATGCTTATGTTACTTATCGGCTACAGAAATGCACCGAAACTGAATCGATTGTTCCGTGTGTCATTTCCAACAACTGTACAAAATGTTATCCAGATCCATGCACAACACAACGCTACCAAAAACATCACCTGCTTCGCGGCGCAGGTAATAATGTTTGGTAGTTTCATACAGGCTGCATTAGGTGGAATCCCGTGAGGAGAGACAAAATACAGTTCCTGGCCGAGCGGTGGGTTATTGCTGTGCAGACAGCTCGCAGCACCACCGTCATGTTGTGAAAACAGTGTCAGAGGCCAGTGGGGCGGCCACTATTATTACAGGCAGGGATTTAAAACGCCACCGCGCACCACGTGACGCCGGCCACGCCGGTTCGGAGTGTGGGGTTTCACTACGCTCAGGAGAGCGCGGTGCCAGCCGGCTCAACGGCACACATCGAGAGCCATTCAGATATGGATTTACTCGCACGCTGCCAACTGCCCTGCCCGACACACATCAGACGACCCCCGCTTTTTTATCCTTGCTTTGTGGTTCCTCCAGTGAGCGGTTGTAGGGTTGGCGGCGTTTGATATATCGACGCTGCGTTGCACCGTGGGATATGGGCAGGAGAGGGCGATGTGACACTACGACATGCCTCAAGTATGCGCAGACACTTCAACCGGTTCTGATGCCCAGGGTTGACTGGGCATTAAGCTCCTAAAACTTCACACCACGCTGTGACCATGATGTATGTTGAGGCCCGTGGGAGTGCTGGTGTAACCTGGCAAACGTGCCTGGTATCTCCACATGCTTAGAAGATGATGTCTATCCAAACCACGGTCCACCAATCGCAGCAGGGGTTTAGTGGGTGTGGTGCACAACAGTAGGCCGTCCACTCACTTCTGCCGGGATGACAAAAAAAAAATTTAATAGTTCTCCAGTAGAGGGAATTCACATTAAAACACTCACTAGCTTATATACTGTATGTTAATAGTCCTCCAGTAGAGGGAATTCACATTAAAACACTCACTAACTTATATACTGTCGGTAACACTTTAGAATACAAAAGAATGTGCGGACACGTCTTCTGTAGTGTACCAAGTACAGCACATGGGGCGTGGCACAATCGGTGAATGATGAACATGGCAGACAGATAATGACACAGTTGATTTGAGGTGTTGATTCATAAGATGCGTTTATAAAAATATTTTTTAAAGATGAAGACAGAAGAGGTTTATCTGTGGCCAAAACAAAAAGTGAAATCAATGACGTCACAACTCGTGAACCCCCACTTTGAAAATCCCCACTTTGAAAATCCCCACTTTGAAAATCCCCACTTTGAAAATCCCCACTACACCACTGAGTAGATGCCGTGTATGCCATGAACCAAAGCAGCAGACGTGTCACAGCAGTGAAGGCAGGTTATCAAAATAAACTATTGACTGAGTAGAGTCGTAGAGTTATGACCGAGTAGCATCACCTATGGACCTCAAAGTCAACACATGAACTGGCATCTCTGTCGGAGTTGGCTCTGTTGGTTTTACAGCACACACTTTGGTTTAAGGAAAATCCAACCCAAAATGACACGGCATGATGTATTAGACGGACAGAATAGGCCTTAGTTGAACACTTGGATTCCAAGCCAGGCTCGATGTAGCCCGAGATCATCAATCAAACTTTTTGATTGCCAAGGACCTTTGGCAGAATTCTTACAAAATACACGTGTATTACCTAAAACCTCAAAAGACATTTTTTAAATGGAGCCCATCACAAATAATTTTTTCTAGACAGTACAGGCTCTGATCTTTATATGGTAAGCTGTTATACTTAGGTTAACCACACTGGTAAGACTGTTCTTAGTCACCACCAGGGCTCCGAACCGGTTCAAAGGACGAAAACCGGAAAAGAACAGAATCTTTTGGAATTTTATGAGGAGCGGAACAGAAACAGAACATTATGAAATCCACAAAACCGTTTTTTTTCCGTTCTATATTTATTTGAACATATGCTATGTCTGGGAGACTATTTCCATCTTGTGGACAGACAAGGAGGCGAATGTAATGGTATTAATACAGTTACACTGAAGTTTGAGAGTCCACTAAATATAGTTTGTTTAAACTATATCTAAACTTAACATTTCACACTCTAAGGAACTTTAAGAACGAACAAAATATTTGTGTTCCGAATTGGTTCAGGACCGAACGAAAACGTGAAACTCAGGGCCTGTCTGAACCGTTCGGAACAGAACTTTAAAAAAAATTATTCCGTTTTCAAGCCCTCGTCACCACATATTCAGCCCCAAATATACAACAGCAAATCGTGGGCCGTTACCTCGGACCATTGAAGAGTTGAATCAATGCAGTCAATAAAGAACAGTCATTATTCAAAGCCAGCCAAGTTCGTCAGCCAAGCATCACATTAACCACATGCTTCAGGTTCAGCCGAAATCCATTTTCCATCTGCTGTACCAATTTTCCAGTCCAGTTGTGTTTTTTTTTTTTTCTATTGTACATCTTTAGTCTAGTTTTGGGGTAATGGCCTCAGAGATAGTGTCGGGTTAAAACATCTGGGAGGAACGTCCCAAAACCACATCATGCGATGGATGACAAACCACAGACTCACAGATGACAAAGTACTCTGCAGCATCACTCAAACCAATAATGGAAAGCAGATCTTCTCTTAGATTAGTGGTAGGGTAAGAGAAGCAAGGGGAGACAACTCAAAGAGTGGCGCAAACAGCATCTACGACAACACTCGAGCCTCTGGAGAAAAGACGACCCCTGTTGTGAAAAACGACGATGGCCGTAATCTGTTCATGTCCGCAGCTCGGCTGCGTAGATGAATTCTGTTGCGTGTTCTGAACGTACAAAATCTACATTGTGGAAGCTTTATAGACGAGTTCGGAGGGTACTTTCGGTTAGGCTTAGTCTAGGTCTAGCCTTAACGTCACTTTTGGTTCCATTTATTTTGGCGTGTTCTTGACTATTTTTCAACATGTCTACTCACCTACCGCGTTATTTAAAACGGATGGTGGTAACTATTCCACATCCAAATGCTCTTGTGCGGATCTGTGACACAGAAACACATAATTCAATAAGCAGCGCAAAGTGTTCCATTTTCTCTTTCTTGATGGAATTACTAGTAGAATCAGCCAGCCTATTTGGCCCAGAAGAACATGTGACCACTCGGTGTGTAACTTCAAGTCGGATTTTGACTGTATTTCATCAATATTGATGCAAAATGGTGAACAAAGCGAGGGGGGGTGATGGGTAACTGGTCACAGAGCGACATCTAGTGGTCGGATTTTGTGTGTTTTGTGTCCTCCTACCTCGCTCCACTACGATGACCTTACATAGGCAACATTCAGACACAGGAAGTGACCTGCAGAAGGGCGGGACAAAACGACTCCGCCCAGTGTTCTGCGTGCAAACCCATCTATACTTCACTTGCGTTTCTGTTTCTTTGTCAAATGCGTTTCATAGCGCTATTTAAGAAAAGCCTTTCACAATGATGACCTTTCACTTCCATGTGGCGGCACTCAGGAAAAGTGAAAAAAAAACAAAAAAAAACAGAAAAGGGGGAAACATCCACTCGAGGAACACAAACACATGCATAGGGAGAGGAGGTGTGAGCCGTGGGTGTGATTTACGAGACGGGTCCATATTGTGGCGAGCGGCGGCTGCACGAGCTAGCGTCTGGGACGCCCCAGCAGCTGGCCCCCCGGACCGCCCTCCAAATGTCACGTGCGGCTGCCAGGACACAGCACACGATGTCCGCTCCGATTACACACACAGGCACACACCTCAACATATTCATATACAGGAACGGGAAGGTTGCTTTTAGGGCTGCAACTAACGATTATTTTGATAATCGATTAATCGGCCATCTTTTCTGACGATTAATCGATTCATCTGTTCATGTTTTCTTTGAAATCGGAACATTTGTATTTTCGGAACAAATGTCTTTTTGGCACCCCACTCGGAGCTTTATGCAGGATTGGCTGGAAAAAGGGTGGAGAAGGGGGAGGAGACATGCGGCAAAGATGTCGGGGAGGGGAAGCGAACCCACGATTCTGCATGCAACACATGGCATATCTGTGCTTTGCAGTGCACTCACTCTTAACAGACTGAGCTACTGCGGCGCCCCAAAATTGTAATTATTAACCTGAAACATTGTTGATATTGCAAACGTTGAACAACATATTCAACACATTTAAGCAGAGGAGTGACCAAACAAGGAAACGATTAGTCGCTGTCGATTAATCGATTATCAAATTAGTTGCCGATTAATTCAATAATCGATTATCATCGATTAATCGATTAATCAGTTGCAGCTCTACTGCAGACTGAGAAAACATATGCGATGGCGCCTTAGTTGATTATTTACCATAAGCACTCATCAGCGAGCTTAACCATGACCAATTCACACACACACTCACACTCACACACACACACACACACACACACACACGAGGAACCATTCATGCATTATGGATTATGATGCTAGCTGTTGTGTGTGCTTGGTGTTGAAGAGACATTCCCCCATTGATGAGCACTTGTTCATGCATTCTTAAACAATCACAGTGCCTGTTCCTGTAAGTGTGCCATAAGAATGGAAATAAAACAACAGAATCGTGGATGGAATGGTGTTTTAAAATGGTACTATTCAGCTGACAATCTCAGGTGTGAGGTGCGTTAAATAAACACAGTAGAGCTGCTGGATGTTTTAGAAATAGTATTGTATCCAATAGAGCCTCCATTCATAAGCAGGTATCTGAGGACCCCTAGGTGTCCGTGGGGACATCCCAGGGGGTCCGCGGAGGAATAACAGTTTTAAACCAAGGGGGCCCCAAAAATTGTCTGAATGAGTTGATATATGCAGTTACCACGATACAGCCTGCCAACACCGGGTGCAGTAAGTTAATTTTTCAAGAAATGAAAAAAAATACCAAGAGAAACCAACAGCCAACCAGGAGTTTAAAGATAAATACTAAGCATTTTTCCTCAGTATTCCAAATGTTAAACTGCCATATTATCGATTTCTACCTACAAGAAAATTTAAATGAATGGGGTCCGCCAGTTACTTTGACCCAGGAAAATGGGTGAAAAAGGTAATCAATCAATGCTCAGCACAAGCCAACTACATTTTCCAGCGGCCCCCGCAACCCGGAACTCTGGTCACGGGAGCGCGGTAAGCACCCAGCGATCTATCGGTAATTAAGTTGGTGATTAAGTATGATTATGTTACTTATAGGCTACAGAAATTCACCAAAATTTAATCACTTCCTCCGTTAGTCATTTCCAACAACTCTACAACATTTCATCCAGATCCGTGCACAACCATTCCAGTCATCCTGTGACAGACTAAAAAAACATAACCTGCTTCTGTGGCGCGGGTAAAAATATTCAGGGCAAATCCGTTCACCCGGTCAGAAGTTACACGTCTACTCTACTCTACACTCTACACTCGCTAGGCCACTGGACTGGTCGCTAGGACGTTGGACGGGTCAACAATAACAATGATTCAATTTCTTGACAATTATTGATCATTACATTCTTTGCAGATCAATTCTATAATTGATTAGTCATCGATTAATCGACTAATTGTTGCAGCCCTATGAACATCATGACCACAGTGTCGTCCTCGCAAGGTAAGGATGTGCAGTTGGACACACTGTTTGTGGACATTTGTGTGTAAATGAGCAGACACTCAACCTGAGGCAATTTAACACGAGCATGCCAGCTTCATAAAAGCACAATTTTCATAAGCATAGCCTATTTCCCCTTAAATGCCTCTTTCCTGGGATGTGGGGACGATATTTGTGTCAGGCACTTATTTCACATCAATCATGTTCTGCTGACGTGCTTTGGCTAAAATGTGTCAGGTGGCTCTTAGGGCATCAACATGAGTTGAATTGCCAATTGGAGGATTTCCTTAATCTTATTCATCACTCTCGAGCAAAATCCCAACAAGCTAGTACCGGCTATCATATCATCATTACAAAATTGATATTAGAGCTGCGACAATTAGTCGATTAATCAATGACTAATCGATTATAAATAAAGCAACTTTTAATCATTTAATCATTTGATTAATCGATTATTATTTACCAATTTTTACTGAAGATAATTGATGAATCTGTTAATTTTTCCCTCTTAAAATCACTATTAATATTGCAGACTTGTTGATGCTCGCTATCTCCACTTATTGCAGCAGATTGCACACTAACTTTTCGATTTTAGTGCCAGCTTATAACATAAAGTTTGTCAACCCAAGCATACTTAACTGTTGGGTGCTAAATGACTCTGTGAGGTCATTGTGAGTTTTCCCTTTCGTTTGAGCTGTGACCATGCTACTGCAAAATCAGTGAGTAGGATGTGTTTTTGATATCACAAAGATTTAAAAAAAAAAAGTAGATCATTTTTGCATCTCTTGCGTGACAAGGACGCAACAACTCTAAGGGCCCTAGGGGTAAGCCCCCGAACCGGTTCAAGGAGCTAAATCGAAAACCGAAAATGAACACAATTTTACGGAGCAGAAACAGAAAAAAAAAGATTTCTTCAACTGTTCCGGAACAGAAACGGAACATTATGAAATCACAAAACCGGTTAAAAAGGTTGTTGTTTTTTTCGTTAACTACTTATTTCATTATATCTTATGTCTGGGAGACTATTTCCGGTTGTGCATCCATTCAACTTTCACTGTCAGTTATCAAGCCCCATTCATCTGAGGCTCCACCTTGTGGACAGACGAGGAAGCTAATGGCGTTTTGAACCCGGTTTTCACGTTAATACAGTTGCACTGAAGTTTGAAAGTCCACCAAATATTTTAACATTGCACAATATGAGGAACTTTGAGAATGAACACAATTTTTGCGTTCCGAACCGGCTCACGACCAATATTTTCATGGCGGGGGGGGGGGGGGGGGGGCTCCGAGAACGGAAATGTTAAACATAGGCCTGCCTGAACCGTTCGGAACGGAACGTTTTAAGAATGATTTCATTTTCAAGCCCTAACTAACATTTCATTGTTCATGTTGCTATGGTGCTCAACAGTGTTAAGTATCCAAGAGAATGGGTGGAGCCATGGCTCTGGGAATGGCAACTGACATTGGGAACAACATATATTCAATACATTTCAGAGGAAGGCGGACCACACAAGAAAACTATTAATCGCTGCCGATTAATCGATTATCAAATTAGTTGGCGATTAACTCAATAATCGATTATCAACTATTAAAAGTTTAATTGGTTGCAGCTGTGGAAAAGAAAGAAAAATGAAAGAAAACAATAACATTGCTCACGAATCAGCATCAAAAGTAAACTGGCAAGCCAGAACCAACCAATCACACGCATCACACGGCACTAGAACAAGGTCTGGTCTCGAGCGACAAATGAGATTATCGAGTGTTTGACTGCCAGCCAATCAGAGCCACTTTGAGGCGGTTCTCTGGAGATATGGGCGGAGTTTCTGTTTGGTACATTATGCAACCAAGAAGCGCCGCCTTCATTCAAATCAATTGGATCTGGTCTCGAGCGAATCAACAAATGAGATTATCAAGTGTTTGACTGCCAGCCAATCCTAGCCACTTTCGGAGTTTCTGTTTGGTACATTATGCAACGAAGAAGCGCTGTTGTCATTGGTCCGCCTACTGTGCTATGATTGGATGACTTTGATAAAAAAAAAAACAAAAAAACTCCCGCCTTGGATGTTTGTTCTTTTAGAAAATCCCCAAAATGTTAACGCTGACCAACAATTGAAATTAATCTTGTTAACGTCAAATATAGTCAACTTTGGTTCTTCTTAACCAACAAATGTACAAGTTTCTTTCTTGGAGACAAACTTATTACATTTTATATCGTAATATTTAGATTTTTTTTTTAATCATATTTGATGTTTTTCTTCTTTTTCACCTTTTTTCGTATTAATATCACATTTGCCAGGACCAATTGGGGTAATGTCAGCACAAAACTGGCGAAATGACAATGATTTAATTTCTTGGCGATTATCGATTATTAAATTCATTGCCGATTAATTCTATAATTGATTAGTCATCGATTAATCGTCAAATCGTTTCAGCCCTAGCATGTACGTCTGTACGATGAGTTGGTTCTGGCCTGCCAGGCTATACATCAAAGGCGGTGGCTCAATAATTGGGTGTGTGCTCATGTGACGCAGGCCATCACTATTTCATGTTCTTCTCCCGTCAGCTCAGCGGTTGTCAATCCCCCAACATTTTGACCGCCTCTGTTCTGCAGAGCATCAAAACAAAAATATAAATGTGTCAAATGCCAATGCTTCCAGCTGCTCTGTGTCTATGTGCGTGCATGTGGGTATGTGTGTCTGAGTGAACATTTGAACAAAATACAAGTTGAAGCCATGCACCATGAACAGCGGCAAGTCTGGCTTGCTGTAAAAGTAAAACAACAATATAAAGCAATTGGTCGGGAGTAAGATTTATTGAAATTAATGTTTGCATATAAGAAATACTTTCTTTATTCTCCAACCCGAGATGAAACATTTTCAATGTTTTTTTTTTACTCTCTTTCTTCCTGAACCATGGAACATTATTTTTTTGGGCCAGAAGGGGGATGGGAACCTGCGGCACGGCTCTACCTATGGTCTGGCTGCTGATGAATCAATTAATCCATCAAATTAGTTGGTGATTGATTCATTAATAAATTGATTGATCAATTTAGTGTCTCCCCACACAACAGCGACCTTTACCAATGCATACATTTCCATGAGCTTTGAAGACATGGAATGAATAGCAACTCTTGCTTAGACAATTCATTTGAATATCACATTGATGCTTTCACAGACAATCACATATTTGTGTGAAAGATAAATCAATTTCATTTCATGCACAGTTTAAATGTGCTTCCAGATATTAAAGATATAGTCTCCAGAGTAGGGTTTAGTCGAATTATCGGTGACTAATCGATTATAAAATGAATCGACAACTAATCTAATAATCAATAGTCAGCAAAGAAATAAATAATTTGTTATTGTCAGCAGTTTTGCGCTCATTCATAATTCCAGAAAATATGAAACATTAAATGGCCATAATTGATCAAATATACACAAATATGAAGAAAACCATGAAAATATTATGGTATAAATGACATGTAATACCTTTGTTGTCAGAGGATGTAGATTAATCTTTGTACATTCGATGGGAAAAAAGCCAAATTTGACTAGATTTCAAGTTCACAGGATTCATTTCTCGTAATAGTTGCTTGCTGTGAAGAATTATCCAACCGATTAATCGACTAATCGTTTCAATAATCGGCAACAAATCAACTATTAAAATATTCATTAGTTGCAGCCCTAATCCGAAGCTCTTAAAGCTCCTAAAGTAGCCAGTTAATCATTTCAAAACAAAATGTACAAATGTAACAACAGCAATGAATACAAGAACATTTGTCAAATTCCAAAACAGAGCGTGAGATGTCCCTACTGTATTACAGCAGCCTATAGGAGAGTCGGAGCATTGCTATAAATGTCCAAGGAGAGGTTTCTCAAATTGCTGAATTCTCTGGAATCCTCTAGAAGGCTCCTATTTCACTGGCAATGCTAGAAACATAAGATGGCTTTCCAAAGTGACTTTTCCCAGCAGCTTAGGACACCGACATGGATCCCAAAATGGGTTTGTGTAATTGTCGACATATTTCAACTAGGGATGGGTTTGAAAAAAAAAAGTTAGTGTTAGGGTTATGATTAGGGTTTTGGAGGGACCCTAACAAAATAAGCGTATTGTTTTTTGAATTTGCACTTCACATCACGACAAATGATACGCAAAAATTCATGTCGGAACGCAGGCGTGCTCCCATCCCAAACACCGTGATTCTCTAAGGTTGTATAGAAACTAGAACTGCAAATGATTAATCAATTAATGATATGATAATCAATTATTGAATTAATCAACTAATTTGATAATCAATTAATTCACAACGATTAATCATTTCATTGTTTGGTTTGCCCTCCGCTCAAACGTATTGAATACATGTTGCTTCCTATGTCAGTCTCCATCCCCAGTGTCATGACCCCACACATTCTCTTGGATACTGATGAGTACACTGTTGAGCCCCACAGCAACACAAAGGATTAGGGATGCGAAGGATCCGAGCACGTGATCGGAAAACGCCGCCAATCTAGCTTATCTTGGCGGATTGGTGATCGGCTGATACGTTTTAAAATTATTATCATTTACAATGTGCTGTGAAATTTTTCGAAAATGGTCGAGTTTAAACTTGTTTTTCGTTCGGCACTCCTAAGCACGGCTTCGCGTCAAAGTGACGTTATCTGGAAGTGACGTCGGAGTTCATGGGTCTGGAGGAAGCAGACACTCTTGTAAACAAACATGTCGGTGGTGTGGCATTACTTATCACTATAAGATAGCTTGTCTCCCACTGCAAGATGCAACGTCTGTAAAGCTGATGTCTCTCGCGGGGGCCAGAATAAGGCAACTTTTAATACTACAAACATGATTCGCCATCTGAAATGGCACAGAGAGCAACATAAGAAGTATTGTGGCCGCAGAGGGAAAGGCGCTAAAACGAACGACTGTTCGCCCCTGCGAGCAAGCTGTCTCACGAGTCACGGCCACGAGAAATACCGGGCGATTACAGACCACACCGCAGCATTTATTGCCCTGGACAATCAGCTGCTCGGTGTACTTGACAACAGGAGCAGCGAGATCTGGTCGAATGTATGGAGCCGCATTACGACATCCCTCCAAGGGTTTATGTGTCTGACACGGCGACCCCGTCACTTTATAAAAAGGTGAACGATTGCAGCAATTGTTATCCGACGGTGCTGCCGTCTCATACACTACCGACCTGTAGACCTCCGATGTTTGTCTCATGTCTTATAT
>OMKY01213744.1:0-13215 GCA_900302395.1 Bregmaceros cantori | reverse complement strand
GCGACAGGATTTTTTACAAGTTGCTGATAGATACACTGCCATCTAATGGGTGTACTGAGGAACGGCGCTCAAAATGGAATGCGAGTATGGAAGGTCCACTTTAATGAAAGCAACGTTGACTATGAACAAGTGTGTTTCGTCCTCATTTGTAAAGAATGAAGCAGGTCTAATGGTGAAAAAACGTTGTGAGATCTTATTGTTCTCTAGAAGTGTGTCATCTTATGATCCGGATTGGAAAGCTTACTTTTTCACAGTATACCCTTACAGTTACAAGTTACTCATTAAGACATCAGCAACATGGTCGCATCACTGCTTTTCAAAAGAAGCATGGGGGATGAACATTCACCAAACGCTTTGATCATATGAATTAGGAAAGAAATGTGTCACCAAAACTGCTTGTTCCATGTAACTAGGTACTTTGTCAACAACAGTTTAAACTTGATGATGGTCAGAGATGGCAAGCAATGAAGTACAAATCCTCAAGTACTGTACTTAAGTAAAATGTATCTGTACTTTTAGAAGTACCTTTTTCTGTGATTACTTTTTACTTGTAGTGAGTACATTTTTAACAAAAAATATCTGTACTTCTACTCCTTACTTTTACCAAAACAGGCTTTTTACTTTTTTTGTGCATTGACAGGGTATGATAACGTCTATAATATTAGTCAGTAGGGGGCGCTGATGTACCGAGTACAGTCCCAGTTAATAAGTGGATTTCATTTCGTCCCGAGATATAAGATAAATTAGGCTAGTTGTTAATTTATTCAAGCAATAAAATTGACAAATTAACATTGAAAAAATGCATTTTAAATACAATTTTATTGGCAGTACTTTGTACTTTATACTTTCAAAAATACTTTTGAGTACATTTTAGAGCATGTACTTTTTACTTTCAAAAATACTTTTTGAGTACATTTCTGAGCCTGCACTTTTTACTTTACTTGAGTAGAAATTTGGATCAATACTTTGTAGTCATACTCGAGTTATTTTTTTACAAATGTATTTTACTCTTACTCAAGTAAGAAATCCCGGTACTTTTGCCATCTCTGATGATGGTACGGCGTTTAAGGCATTTTTGACACACACACACACACACACACACAATTGACCTTTATTTCATAAAAGATACATTAAAATAAATAGTATATTTCATTGGGGATACTACTGAATACTGTACAAACAACGACACGACAGAGGTGCGTCCACCTTCGTATTTTATTGAGAGGACATGCAATTTCATTCCATCCCCATAGATGGCACTGCTTTACCGTTAGCTGTGTGTGCCGACTGAGCTCACTCCATGAATCCCAGGGAAGGACGTGAGTGTAGTGTAGTTTGTAACCTTCGGCGTTGGATAGTAACGGATTACATGCTGCAATCAATTTAAAGTCATCACATTACAAAAATAGTAACTGTAGTGTCTCACAATTAAATTAGTTGTAAGTATGTAATCTAGATTAGTTACATTTGCCATGAATAGGGATACATTTAATGTAATCATTATTTAAAAATCAGATTGAGGCAATTTTAGTAAATGTTCAGAAAAAAGAACAGCGTTTACATGAAGCCATGAAGTTGTTGACTTCATTAAGCAATGGAATGTAATGCTTTACGTTTTAAATCAGGTAACGTGGTTACTTTAGTGATTACATATTTTAATAAGTTACTAATGGCTAACAAGAGGCGAGGTGGAAATAGAAAAAAATAAAAAATATGGGGGTTATAGAGAGACCCCAGCCCCCAGTTGTTTTTGATCCTAATAAAGTCATTTTATTTTGACTCTTAGATGGATATATTTTGGTCCCACCCCACACATAATAAATTTGACTCTGATCTGGGGTAAAGAAGCAGGTGCAAATAACCAGTTAAAAAAATGTTTAAAACAAAAGTGGTAGGTATGTTTGCAATTCTGACTGTGTTTATTTACTATCCACATTTAACTAAAGAATTTTGACAGTATTCATTTTACTGTGTAGGACCTGCTAGCTAGTACATGCTACATGCTAGCTGGTACATGCTACATGGTAGCTGGTACATGCTACTTGCTAGCTGTTATGTGCTACTAGCTAGCTGTTATGTGCTACGTGTTAGCTGTTACATGCTACAAGGTATCTGGTCCATGCCATGCAATCCGGTACATGCTACGTCATGCTAGCTGTACATTGCTACATGCTAGCTCCACCCTCAAATCCCCCTTTATGCTACTGACTGTTTATGCTACTGCCCCCTGCAGGTCCTCTGCTGCGAGTGCTTGTGTCCGTGTTCACCCCGATCTACTGGAGCACAGTGCTGCAGAGAGGGGCCACCCGGAACGGCTTCTCCCTGACGCAGGGCCTTTTCAGACAGGAATCACAGCTGGAGTTTGAGTCTGGTGAGCAGCATGAGGCCCTTCCAAGGCCCTTTGAATGTCAACCATTTTCAGCCTTTTTCAGAAGAAATTTGAAATGATGTTTGGGCTGGCTGTAGCTCAGTTGGTAGAGTGGATTGCCAGAGTGTCCTTGGGCAAGACACTAAACCCCAAATTGCTTCCAAAAGGTCGTTGGTGAGTGCCTAGGTGGCCAGTTTCTAAAATATTTTGTACAAATCTTTGTTTATATGATCTTTCTTCGTTATAGAAGTGTGTCTATAAAGGTCCTTGCGTAAATAACTTGATCGCCCAACTAGTGTTTGTGTTGAAGGAATGGTAACCTTATTTCTGGGATGAACTATTGCCATCTCCTCACCCTGTGCAGTTTGGTAACAATTTGTAGTCCAGTCAATGATTGAAATACAAGTTGAAATATACATCCAATGTTAGTGCCTTGGGTGTTAACTTGTTGCCATAGACACTGCCAAGAACCTATGCAGATCTTACAACAATAACACATTGGGATAATTGGGCAAACTTATTTTAAGACTCCCCCTGGTGCATCCGACAAAAGCGTCAAGCTTCCTGGTTAGAGCCAGAGAGATATGGAAATTGAGACAATGAGTTTGTGTTCTGAACATTATTGGCAATGAAAGTCAGAAAGTGTTGAATACATTTCATTATCATGCCAGTGACCGCAGCAAATTGGGAAGATCTTTACCCCCAAACAGACATAATGATGATAGCGATTGATAGATGTCATCGGCAACATCACTTTCTGTTCGCATCTAGAAACATGACATAGAAAACATTATTACACATACGTGATGTACGTGACCAATGAGTGGAAAACACATTTGCAATTGTACTCTTCAATTAAATGCAGCAATTCTCAGTTGCTTTCATCTTCACTCTTTTGGGTCCATATGGCTAAACTAAGCTAAGAACGTACTGCTGCACACCAGAGTGACCTGGAACATATTCCAGTGGTGGTGTTTACCACCACCACTGTTAACCCGAATTCGTCAGACAGTGCCATAATACACAATGCATTTCTGAACTGCCATGAGTGAGAATTCGAAGTTATTACTATTGTCAACTTTTGTATTATAAAATTGCCATTGTCCCATCTTCCTTTGTGGTTGGCCAGGCATATGACCCATGTGACCTGGTAGGTGGCACAAATTTAGCCTCATGTACTAAACATCTTTCAAACGTGGTTCACATGTCATCGTCAGTTCTAAAGATAGCCAGCAGATGGCAGGGTTTCCCACATTCTCTCGACCGTTTCAAAAAGTTTGAAAAATCTGTCTTGATGTTAACTTAAAAAAAAGCACAAAATACTTACATGAATAGATTAAGGGTAAAAAAAAGATTAAATCAATGAATGTCAATCAATGCACATTACACTGTTGAAAAAAATAACCATTATTTTAACAGGAGAGGAGCGAGGTGTCAACATTCTGGTTAGATTAAGCCTGAGGTGCTCAAATTGCACCATGAGCACCTCCATTTGTCTTTAATAGCTCTGTAAATTTGTTCAAATATTGATTTATATATTTTTGTTAAACCAGTCCTGAAGCTCAGGGAACAGCATATGAGTTGTGTGTGTGTGTGTGTGTGTGTGTGTGTGTGTGTGTGTGTGTGTGTGTTTTCCACCGCGGGTTTGATTTAAGTTTCACATCACATACAATAGGGCTATAGTCTTTGAGCATTTATATATACTTGTGTTGCTAGGTAATATTAAAAACATGCACCGCGTGGATAGTACCAAGACGACGAGTCAGCCAGGAATGAAATCAGTCACATGTTTGTTAGACTTTGTGTCTATGCCTTAAAGACGTTTTATATTATAGTTCTATACATGACTAGACTGTGTGTGTGTGTGTTTGTGTACGTGTGTATGTGTGTGTGTGTGTGTGTGTGTTTGGGTATATGTGTGTGTGAGAGAACTCGACTAAAACATCCCGCCTCAATTAACTGTTTCAACTCTTTTGTGTAGTTCTACAACTGCTACTACACGACGTTTCTCAGCACATACGCCATTAAAATGTCTTTTATTGACAGATTTCATATCGATGTAGATTATATTGATGTAGATTATAATGACCGGCTATGACGTTATTAAACGTAGTAAATGTGATAAATGTAATTGATAATCAATGTGTTTGTGAACCACCAGGGGAAGTGTTGCGGCTGATCCACGTGGCACGAGGGGTGGACCCTGAAGGCAATCTCCTCATAGACATTGTTGTCAATGGCTACTGCCCCCCATCACTGGCCACTTCTCAGATGGAGCCACAGGTAACAAAATAGTAGCTACCCAGGGAGCCTTGATGCTGTTGTGACTCAGATGAAGTGTGAAGAGGTATGAGAAAGCAGGGAAGAAGGCCTGCAGCATATGTATGTCGGTGAGGGGAAGAGATCCTAGGACAGCTGCGTGCATTGTGAGACTAAGCCACAGGCACAAGATTGTATGGGGCTGGATGCTGCGGTCCAACGGACTGCGCCACAGAGCCAGCCCCATAATTCTGCAAAACATATAGTGCGATTGGTCCTCACTGATGAGCCTTCTCACATGGCGGTGCCACACCGTCTGGCGAGCACTTCAGCCTGGTTATGTCGACATGGCATGGGTCAGCGGAGACACTCGTCAAGCAGACTGTGGAGTCAGAGGCTAGAGTCAGTGTTGGGCAAGTTCACGTTCAACATGAGCTAGCTGAAATTCCAGTTCAGTTCTTGTGAAATTAATTTGTTCATTCATCGTTCATAGGTCATCATTTTGAACTATGAACAGGTGGTTCCCCAAAATGCTCTTTTTATGTTGTTGTGAACTATAATATTGACAGTGTACAAGCAGACAAAAAGACAATATTCAACTGTTTTAGCGTTGAAAGAGAAACAGTGCAGTTTGGAACATGTTTTTTGCTTTTTTGCTGTGCTATCATTCGGATGGCTTTTGAAATCTGATATGAACAAATTCTGAACTAAAATACAGCTCAGTTCAATAACCTCAAAAAAGAGTGCGTTCACAATTATACGTAAGCATAATTGAACGTCTCGTTCACATTCACCTAAAATATGAAGGAGTTCATGAACTATCGTTAGTTTGGGTAAAAACACTAGCCGGAGTGGCACCGATAACACAACTTCTGGTCACCCTATTGCTAATTATATTACTGGAACACTGAGCTTGAGGAATGTAATTGGTCTCTCGCATTAACACGATCATTGGTTGACGACTTACGACACAGGCCTACGTGTTCTTTCCTGACCTGTGCAACCTCTCCTCCCCTCTCACAGGGTTTTGACGAGTCATACGTGCAGACCGGCCGAGGCCAGCTCTACTCCTGGTCTCAGCAGCTCCACCAGCTCCGGAGCGGCAGGGGACAGCAGGTCACACTGCCCCCACTGGTGGTGCGATGCAACCACACCATTCTCCACGGTGGGCCCGAGCAGCGCCAAGGCCCCCTGCTCCAGCTGCTGAGGGTGTCTGAGGTGGATAGCACATACAACCACTACACCCTCAGCCTGGATGTGGACATCACGGCCAGTCTGGTGCTGCCAGGTACCTCCCCAGATCCAGCTCAAACACCAAGGATTTTGGTCAGGATAGCTGATAAATGGCCCTTTGACTAGTCTACTCAGTTTAAGACACTTTTCCACTAACACAGTACCATGTAACCAGGTACTATTTCAGCACCTGCTCTGCTGACCATGGGCCATTGAATTGTCGCC
The DNA here is from genome assembly GCA_900302395.1 of Bregmaceros cantori. Taxonomy (NCBI): domain Eukaryota; kingdom Metazoa; phylum Chordata; class Actinopteri; order Gadiformes; family Bregmacerotidae; genus Bregmaceros; species Bregmaceros cantori. The sequence goes on along the minus strand of OMKY01213744.1, from coordinate 7,130 downwards.
ATTGATGAGGATCCTCACATGTCGGTCCCACACCACACCCTCTGATTTCCATCTACACCTCCGGAGATCCTTATCCAGAGCTCCACAGCCTGCCCGGTGAACTTTGGAGGTATCGATGGAAGTCAGAGTGCTCTGGTCCGAGATGGAGATGTAGAGTCGATGGAAACGGAACACGACTGAGTACAGAAAAATGTAGTAAGGGTGTAACTGTACAGTGAGACAGCAGCTATTTAGAAGTAAGTCTATGCCATGCAAAGCGGTAGTGAATTTGTTATTCGGAATTCCGTCTTTACATGTGTGACTCAGAACGTGTAGGGATGTGCCGGATTCTGCCAGAGAGTAAATGATTTTAAAATCATTCCATGCCCAGTTCACATTCCAGACCAACACAAGAGTTCTTCGGATACATATACTTACTGCAACGAGTAAGATTTAGCATTTTTCTTCAGTATGTATGCATGGCAAATGACACCATATACATTGCTTGCTAATATTATCTTATGCAATCCGTGTGGAAGGGCTCTTCTTATTTTGTTGTTGATCATCATCTATAGCAGTAGGCCCAATTTGTATTTCAATGTGTGTGTTTCATCTAGAGGGTGATGGAGAAACCTGTCCTAAAGGATTCACAGTGGACACCGCTTCATTCTGTTCTGGTAACTCTCTCTCTTTCTCTCTTTCTCTCTGTCTTTCACACACACACACACACACACACACACAGCTCTCACTTATTTATCCGCCTCTGTCAATCTCTCGTTCTCTCTTGCAATCTCAAAAGTCATTCAGTGTCTCTTCGTCACTATTTTTGTATCTCCCTTTCATTCTCTCTGTTTCTGCCTCGCTCAATGTCTCCCACACACACATACACACACACAAACACACACACACACATAGACACACACATACACGCATCATTTCTTTAGGTGTAATCGATTAAATTGGTTAATCAATACTTAATTATTGTCTGTCCTAATGGTTTGCGGTAAGCATTCTTGCTATGTTATGGTGTGTGTCCATTTGTGTGTGTGCATGCGCACATGTGCAAAAAAGAGCTGGCGGTTATAAGAAGGAAAAGCAATTAAATTGGCCAAATATTACAGAACAGGAAAATTCAACTTGCCAGTGTTTTAAATAAACCTAGCAAAATACGACTGTTTTCAAAGGACGGACAAATGTCTGTCATTCCGGAAAACTTTATTTACAGCGTTATTATTCTGGCAATGCCACTTCCACCGGGCCTGAAGCTAATCCAATGCGTTACCAGTAATAACATGTCACCGACAGGACACATGTTATTAAAAATAAATACAGGCTTTCACAATACTGACACTCATTATGTTGCCTTGATTTGAGATAATTAGTTTTGCTTGGCATACTTGCAAGTTTCAAAAGCGCTGCCCTTTTTGCCATTTTGTTGTTTCAAGTCGGTAACGGTGTGTTTCCACCAGAATTAGAGGCTTGTCACGGGCAGCAAAAGTCCCGAAAATACCATGTAAGTGGATGGAAAGAGACACAGCATTGCTCCCAATTGACTCGGGACTTGCCGTCAAAGCCCAAGTTATTTTTTGCGCCGTTTTTCATTCTTTATTGAGAGAGATTGTGATAGGATTAAATCAGAAACTAGGATGAAGAGTCGGTGGGAGTCATTGCAAAAAAGCCGGATAGGGGATTAGAACCCACGCCGCTGCTCGACATGTGGGGGATGCGCTCTATAACCACCACCACTGCCACCGCGCGCCCCCTAAAGCCCATGCCATTTGACACAGACATGGGCGAGCATCAGACGCAGAAATGAGAGAGGGGTTGGACGCAAGAGATTAAAAAACGTAACTCAAGCGTCAAGATGCTTGGGAGAAGCGGTGCGTCTCGGCTTAGTAGCCAATCAGAATGTAGTGTGTCACAACACCACGCCGTTCAGAGTTGTCCGTCGAGCCATCACCTTCACCTATCCCAGTCTGGCTTAGCCTGGCAAGCCAGACCCAATGCATCGTCCACGAATTGCACATCGCTAGACGCAGCGTCTAGCGATGGCTGCCCTCACCATCTCTCTCTTTCCTCGCCCGCAATTATCCGCCTCCAATTATAAAAAATGAATCTCTGTCTCAGGCTACGTTCACTCGCTGTGCTGAGCCGCTGAGCCTCAGCAAACTCCTCCGGGACAGACTGCGCCGTGCGGGGCACTAGCCCGGTGGTTGGGGGCAGGGGCTGTGCGTGGTCGGAGCTCGCAGCTCATGGGAGCCGGCCGAGTGTGCCATAGCTCCCCCGACCCCTCTCACTGTGCTAACCACACACGCCCACCTGCTGGACGATTGCCCCGCACGGCGCCTACTCTGTTCGTGAAGAATTAATAACGGGGTCATCGATATTCAATTCTTCCAACTCTGCGGTTTTTATGCCGCCATGGTGTCCATTCACGCCACTCATGAATGTAACAATGTGGTGACAGACTACCACCAGAATTTTGCATGAAGAATTCACGAAGGAGGGTAGTCGTAAGTCGCCCAGAACGGGCTCCAGTGGGAACCCAAACCATGGCGCGCCTCGCAAGGTGGTGCAGCACATGCCCTGGCCTTTCTGTAGTAGTGAGCTAGGATAGTAGTGAGTTATTGAGTTCTTTGTTATACCAAGCTAAGGTAGTAGAGAGTTCTTGGGTTCTTTGTTATAGGGAGCTATGGTAGTAGTGAGTTCTTGGGTTCTTTGTTATACCAAGCTATGGTAGTAGTGAGTTCTTGGGTTCTTTGTTATACCAAGCTAAGGTAGTAGTGAGTTCTTGGGTTCTTTGTTATAGGGAGCTATGGTAGTAGAGAGTTCTTGGGTTCTTTGTTATAGGGAGCTATGGTAGTAGTGAGTTCTTGGGTTCTTTGTTATACCAAGCTATGGTAGTAGTGAGTTCTTGGGTTCTTTGTTATAGGGAGCGATAGTAGTAGAGAGTTCTTGGGTTCTTTGTTATAGGGAGCTATGGTGGTGGTGAGTTCTTAACGTTCTTTGTTAAGTTCTGAGTTAAGGGTTGAAAATGATATAACAAATCCATATCATTACCTTAACTCCGTTCTTCATGTCCCTGCCGTGCAGACGAGGACGAGTGTTTGTCCGACTCCCCCTGCTCTCACTCCTGCAACAACATCATGGGAGGATTCACCTGCACCTGTCCTTCGGGATTCACCATCGCCACGGAAACCAACACTTGCCAAGGTCAGCCGACCCCGCTATACTCTTAAATCACCACACACATTCACACTCCCACTGTACACAAGTTTTTCCACGAAATTCAGGGGGCTGGCACTTCCTATGTCTGTATATTTCCCTATATAAAGTAGTGGATGGAAGACGCATGTTTCATAATCCGCCTACTTCAGCTCGCTCTGTGACAAATTACACATCATCAACCCTGCTTCGTTCACCGTTTTACATAAGTATTGATGGAATACAGTGAAAATCTGACCACATCGGTGAGTAACCGATGTGATCAGATTTTGACTGTATTCCATCAATCACATGTTCTTCTACCAATGGGATGGCTGCTTCACTGGTAATTCCAACTTGAATGAGTAAATGTAACGGGTTGCGCAGATTATTGAATCATGTGTTTGCGGGGAACAGATCCGCACGAGAGCATTTGGGTTTGGAATAGCACAGCGTTAACATCCTTTTAAAATAACATGGTAGGTGTTTGCTACCACCGAAAATAGTCGAAGACACAGCAAAATAAATGGCACCAGAAGTGGTGAGCATAGACGGGGTAACTAAGGAAGTAAACGGGTCAAAGCGTGTCTATAGTTGTCACTTCGAGACAAAGGATGCCTTTAAAAAAACATTCATTAACAGTACTTTCATTGCTAAAAACGTGAGATATTAGTCTTATCGTGTTTTCCTCACAAGTCACGGTTTGCCAAATACACATTGGATCATTTTCCTAATCACCAAAAGTCACCTTACGAGGCTCTGCAAAGATCAGACGGTGTGGATGTATTCATCAGGGTTTATTCAGGATACTTCAGGACAATTCAGCAATCGGCACAGGCAGTTACACAGTGGGAAACCCATCGTCCCTCCATGGCACCAGCATCAGACACTCTCCGGCTTACTTCTCCTGTTCCTCCACTTCGAGCGTCTTTAGGCTCAATCCCAATAATACCAACTGGCAATGGCAACAATGGCAACGAGATTATTCTCTGTACTTTCGCCAACATCAGTACGCGTTACAGTCCAGTGCTCTTTATAGTGTGGGAAAATGGAGTACTTTTTCTACATGACAAGCATGGTTGTGTGTTCCATGACCATTCAGTTGCATATGTCTGTTTCTAAGAGGAACTCTACAGTCAAGCATTGTATTTTGGAAAGGTGATCTATTCGCAGGTGCATTCTATTTGTGAAGTAGACATGCATTTTTGCATTTCTTTTGTGTTGATGGAATTTGAGATTTAGTTAAACACTTGTGTCTCATGCATGAACTGCGCCTCGTGACCACAGTGACACAGGTGGTTTGCCAAGCTGCCCTGTTTTGTCCAAAAGTTTTGAGCTGTAACCTTTTCATTTGAACATGTGGCGGCAGATACACACACACATACACACACACACACAGCCATTAGTCGATTAGCTCACTTATTTGCACACAATGAAGGCTGTGAGTCAGACCCTATTCCTTGCCTAAAGAGCTCTTGGCAACTTGGTCATCATAATCCAAGTAGTTAAGTCTAAGAAAACAGCACCATGCTTGGTCTGCCTTGCCATGATGATTCTCACACACCCACAGAAGATGCAGTGATTCCTTATATAGACTACTGATTGCTTGCACACCTGCGGCCTTCAGGATTCTGCCTTTGCACCAGACTTTTTAAAAGTGTGTAACGCAAGAAGACTACATGATAGAAACATTTTTTTAATGCATTTTCTTGATACCACAGAGTGCTGACTCTGCGCTCTGCTCTGTCGGTTAAGCTCCTTCATCTAGCACATATACTATCTTGAGTTCAGCGTCATGAGTTTACTTCACCGACATGTGCTACAGGTCTGCATTCCCCACTCGCTCAGTCTCACTTTCCAGAAAAGCATGTTGGAAATATCTTATTTTAGCCGAGTTGATAGATACCTATTTTGCCTGCATACGTGCACTCGCAACTTAGCCACATGAACTCAAACGGAGGTGAAGATAAAAGCAACTAGGTAAGGTAAGCAACTAGGTAAGGTTTTGAAAACTACTGGGAATTGCATATTTATCAAATTGTATATTTATTGATTGCTTATTTATCTGGATTATCTTTTAAGTCCAAAAGACAGAGACCACTTCTAGGTGTCCACACTAATCATGCCTCAAATGATTCCAATGAAAATAATAATAATACTAACAATATTTTGTTTGCTTAATTTGTGCACTGTGAAACCAAACTAAGGAAATTAGAAAGCAAGAGTATATTTTCTTATTCATTAGATGAGGTGATTGCTAGTAGTTGCTTGTTTTTTTTGGTTTTTCTTCTGCCAAGTGCCATTTTTCAGTCTTTATTCATAGGATTAGTCAGAAATTGGGTTGAAAAGATCAGGGGTAGACATCGTAGGCATTCGTTCACACGGGGAATAGAACCCGTGGCTCTGTGGGCACTGTGGTCTGGGGCCACTCCACCACCACGCCACACCCCAGTTGTTGCTATTTAGTAACAAACAAAAAACATTTCCTTTTTTGGAAGAGATAGTATTCAAAGAGCAAAGAGCACCCTCAATCCTTGTATGCACAAAAAGCCTCTCCTCATGTTTTTTGCAGAGAAATTGCTGAATATCTTGCTATTGACGTGTATTGAAGTCGCCTGGCAGATGTCAAGACGCAACTTTTGAACTTAAGATGATGTATGAACGTCTGCCAAGCTTGAAACCACCAAAGACCCACTAATTCCCATCCAACTCATTGTAACTAATTTAGCTATTTCCGTGGGACAGTAAGCAAGTCTAGAAACAGACAACCGGTAAGTTTAAGAAGCAGTGCTGGTTGCCTATGTTGCCTGCAAGACATACTTTTGTTTTTTTGTGAGAAAGATTCAAGACATGAATGGGCATGAAACAACTCTCTCACAGGTAATGAACAAACAAACAAACAAAACAAAAGCAAAAAAAACACATACGTTATAAAGTGGCATTGGCATAGAATCAGCGCATGAAAGATGTCAACATATCAAGCAGGGCTCCCCCTTGCATTTAGTAGCTTCCACTGCGTGGAAAGAAACTGTTTCTCATTCTAGAGGTCTTAGTATGCAGGGCTCTGTAGCGCCTACCCGAGGGAAGGGGGGGAGAAGAGGTTGTGTGCAGGGTGGCATGGGTCCACTACAATGTTTTTGGCCCAGTTCCTCACCCTGTCCTGGAAAAGGTCCTGAATGCAGTGTAATCAATTTATTGGGCTAGGACGATGCGATGTTACGATATTTGTACATGTGTTAACTTTCCGGATGGGTAAAGGCGTGTGACACCTTCCTAGCCAACACGACAGCTTTGATGGTGTAAAATGTTTGGGCTGTTTTAAGGAATGCAGATGAAATGTGTGCTTTGGGCACGAGAGGAGAAGGACTGTGGTCAGTAGGTTTTTGTGGAGAAAGGCACTTCATGCTATGCAGATCTTGTAAGAGAAAAAGCTGAAGACATAGAAGAAATGAGCAGAAACACAAAAAAACAAAACGCATGCGATAATAGTTCTAGTGCAATGCAGCCATTGTTAAGAGCAAGTCAGTCAATCCAGAGTTATTGCTATTGAGCTATTGAGCTCTATGAACAGCAGTGTTTGAACACAGATTGCCGTCACAGGACAGACTGAAAAACAGGAGATGGCACAGCGAAATTTGGGATGTAGTGGAGGGTGGGGAGCTCTTAAAGTCATGGGGGACCAAAAATCACTAATGCGGTTGCATCAGTCTCAGATCCGGCTCATTAACTGCCTGCCATTCAGCAGCAGAAGGGAAGAAACTCTTCTTGTGATGTGAGGTATTTGTTCAAATGAAACAGGGAAGGGAGAGTGTGAACTGACAGTGACCGGAAGACTATCTTGTCACGGCCAACCTATGAATAGCACCAGATCAGCCAGAACTTGCCAAAATTGTCCCATGATTGCTCAACCTCTATCTGACAGGCCTCCTCTTTATTTTTGGGTTTTT
>OMKY01213742.1:18393-30431 GCA_900302395.1 Bregmaceros cantori | reverse complement strand
TATATACAGAGATGGGCAGTAACGCATTACATTTACTCTGTTACAATTCTTTGTGTGTACTTTTTTACTTTTGGAGTACATTTTTCACTTTCTACTTTTACTTGAGTACATTTGAGGTGAAAAAAAATACTTTTTACTGAGATGTCAGTAAAAAGTACTTGTTACATTAACTTTAATGACACCCGTTGGGAACTGTTGGCACATATGCTGACGTCATCTCTCTCTCTCTCTGCTGCTCTCTCTCTCGGCTGCTCTCTCTCTACCCCCCCAGGCGCTCTCGCTCTCCCTTTCTTGCTCTCTCTTCCTCGCTCTCTTTCTCGCTCTGTCGGGCGTCCTCTCCCTCTCTCGGTCTCTCTATCTTCATTTTGAAAAGACAATTAGTCCTTTTTTTACTTAGTTGCTCAGTACTTTTGCTACTTAAGTAACTTTTTTGTGGAGTACTTTTTACTTTTACTTGAGTAACTGTTTGGATGACTACTTTTTACTTTTACTTGAGTAATATTTTGCTGAGGTAACAATACTTTTACTTAATTTTTATGGCTACTCTGCCCATATCTGTATATATATATATATATATATATATACACTAACCATGATACCCAAATTTGCAGACAAGCTAAATATCAAAATGCATAAACACAAAACACACCTCACAGCTTTTATTTCCCCTCCTCTCCACACTCACACAGCACACACACATGTTCAAGTAAGCCCGGAGAAAAGCAGTCGCTCAACTCAAAACATTAAAAACAGTCGTGGGTTAAAAGCAATGTATTTTTAAAAAGAAAAATAATAAAAGCACACACAAAGACAGAAGGTGTGCATGCCTTGCAGTTGTAACAAGGCTGTACAGCTAATTACAATATGATTGGTACTTTCTACTAGCCTGGCGAGCCGGAACCAACGTATCGTCCACGCATCGCACACGATTAGAACCACCATGCAACTCAGGCTAACTTTATACTGAGATACTGGTCTTGGTAACCTACAAATAGTGCTGACTCTAATTATCCCTACCCTCCAATGATGCATTGCGTGGTCTCGCTTCCTCTGTAGTATTGCAGCACCCCCACTTCACACCTGCTACACGATTAAGGAGCAATTTAGTGTAAAGTGCTAAATTGATTGATCCAAACGTGACGGACCAAGAACCTTTATAAGTCACGTGGCTTCATTGTGATGGCGCCCCCTAAAGCCTGCATTTATGGTTAGAGCCATGGAGACTTTATTGAAATGACTTAAATCTCCTATAGCTCGACTATCAAGTGCTCCAACATTCTGGTTTTAAGTTAATTTAGATGCAGTTGGCAAAAACCAGATTGGCAAACAAAAAACAAACCTATGAGTGAAACGTTCTTGTCATTGAATTTACATCTAGTGTTTACAGAACTAGCGAATAGACCCTAAAGACCCAAATGTACAGTTTTATGATATATATCACACACCAGGTACTGTATGGAGGTTACACAATGTTCACACACACGACAGCCAGACCACCAGATGGAGAGCATTTCATGTATTAGTCCTTTAATAAAGATAACTTGCTTCTTTAAAACGGGTTCCCTCTTAATTTAACAATGGAAAAAAATATGCCTGGCCACGGTTGTGTGTGTGGTTTGCAAGTGTCACAATTTCTTTCACTGGGGTAAAAAAAAAAGGGAAAAAAATAAAAAGTATTTACTCGCCTCCCAGGGACCCAGTCTATTTGGACCCCCAATGGACCAATGGAGCTACCAACGCATCGTCCACGTATCACACGACGATAGACGCTTGCATTGGGCGATGTGCGATGCGTGGACGATGCGCAGGTTCTGGCTCGCCAGGCTACAATGGAACAGGGGGGGGGGGGGGGGGGGCTCCGCAAATCATACGAGTTTAATTGTTTAACTTGCAAGACAAAAATGTGTATGTATCAGTCACCTACCTGGTTAGGGGTGGGAGGTGAAGGGGGCACTGGTGGCCTCGAGGTGAAACAGCAGCAACGGTAATGACACATGTGCAACGGTTTCTCAGAAATTGTCGGCACTCCCAACGGCTGAATCAACTAACATTTCTCAGGTGTCATGCAACGGATCATCAGATCACGTGGGAAACAGAGTTCCCAGAATGCAACGGGAGCAGGAGGGCTCGGGTAGAGTACCATGACTGTCCAGACATTGCACTTTATAAGCAGTCGATTGCCTACAGTAATTGACTATATAGACTGTGTTGAAGAGCTTGGCTGATTGGCAAATGTTCAGACTCCGAAGTGGTTGTGCTGTGAAATAATGCACACAGCGACAAATCCTTAATCACAGAACTGGAATTACTGCATGTAAACCAGCAAGCGTAATCAAGTCATGCCCATTGCATGGTCATGGGTGGGTGGATGCAATGTTCGTTGCAACCATCCGCCATGAAATTCAAGTATCTTAACTTCAATGATGAGCAACATTTTGGGAGCACCTTCCATGGTCTACTTTGAAATTTGGTTGCGGTTGGTTTCGGTTTTTTATGTTCGTATAGTGGACGATGTTAAGTGGAAAAACATTTTCTGCATGTCTCATTGCACAGCGCACACAACGTTTTTAATCTATGTAAAAGCTATCTGGTAAGCTCCGTGAATGGGAGTGGTGACCATGGGTAAAGTACATTTTTCATTGATGAGTTTTTTTTGCTTTCTTTTTGAAAGAAAGAAAGAAAAAATACCACATTTTAGTATTTACATTGATTTCACCAAGAGTCAGAGCTGGGCTGGCCACCTGGCACTTTGGATTTCTCCTATTTCCCCAAGACGCAGAGAGAGATGGAGAAAGCTGGTTGCCAAGCCTCACCTCCCTTAATTAACATCTTTATCCATCCCCTGTGATCTGTTCCTGTATTGCTAATTGACTTTTGCTAGGGACATGTGATCCCCTAATAAAAAAACTCTTGTTACCTAAACATCGTTACCTACTGCAGCTGACAGTTCAACAACAAGAAAAGAAAAATAGCAAAATAACTTTGAGGGTAATTGTGGGAACAATGCTACATCTGCTAATGGGAACAATATGAGAAGTCTCATGTGTTGGCAACACAGCAGGTCGGAAGCAAGCTTCTAAAAACTCCCCCCACCTCCCAAGGTAACAACAGAGCAGCGCAGGCGATGCAGAGCCCTGGGGGGGACTGCGAGAGTCGAGAGTAAAAATGTTTAATCCTCAATTATCACGCAGCCGACAGCGTCGTAAAAGTCCTGCGCCAGACGGGGCTTGGCAGGCATCCCTTGAATAGCGGCATTGTTGGCTCTTTAATTACCACCTTAGCTTTAGGTTGCTGGAACGCTGGCCAGGGAAAGCAAATGACCGCATACGTTTACACACACACGGCATCATATAGATGCTAAATCCTTCACAGCTGAATCCCTGACAGCCAACTCAAGTTTGTCCAGCGTTTTACTGTAAGTACATGGACTTGGTAGTGGGGGGAGAGTTCTACAACAGTCCAAATGAAAAATTAGAGTGGATGACTAAACACAAACGTGCAAATAACACAGAAATAGAGAGAACGCACAGACTGACATCACTTGAAGCCACAATGGCGAATATTCAAAAGCAAGATCTGGAAAACTATGGTCGTCTAAAGCAGGGGTCCCCAACCACCAGGTCGCGACCCGGTATGGGGCCGCAAGACATTCCAAACCGGGCCGTGAGCCAAAAACATGTTTTATATATCCGACATGTTTTTTATCTATCTGAGATGCTGTTCCAGAAGCACTGGAAATTTGTTGTTGAGGCTAACCCAGTTTCTGTTCTTTACCTGTAAATGTGTTGTAGTTAAAGTGAGCGGCTGCTGTTTACCACTATTTGTGTGTTGTTGTTGTTTCAGATGTTGCTCAAACCGGAAAGCAACATTGTTGCATAGAATTGAAGCCCTAATAATGGGAAGTATGTTACTTTAAAGTTGTGCAAATAGGCCGAGGTTACTGAACGGGGGAAGGTGGGAGGGAGTCCAATCCAAACCGGTCCTTGGGCATAAAAGGTTGGGGACCCCTGGTCTAAAGCGCTTATGTCTAGAGGGTTAATTTATTGAGCAATATTGGACATGGGAGGGTGATGTCACAGCTTGTAGCCAATCAAGACAATGAAGGTGTGCCACTACAATTAATAATGGATAAAGGGTGAAGGGAGGGGGTGTGGGGGTGGTGGGAGAGTACATGCAGCAAAGCTATCTGTGGGGGGAGTAGAACCCATGACTCTCTTCACCATATTCGTTTGGGCAGCAAGCTGGTACATTTTCTAACCCTAGCTGGTTTATTGATAATCTCCTCACCCCTGATCCACAGTAGCGTCCCAAGCGCGGTGACTTGGTGTCGGCACCGTCAAACAGCTCCATGTAGTCATAGCCACAGTCGGCCTCCTCCTCGATCTCAAACGTCTGGAAGATGAGCTCCACGCCGTAGCCCTTCTCGGCCGAGATCACCCACTGGCAGTCCGACCCGCCCGGGTAGTTGTTGTCCCCGAACTGGGCGTGGGAGAAGAGGTCCTTGGTCTTGACTTCGGCCTTTAGACTCCCTCCACACTCTGAATATGGATCAAGCAGTGCAGAGAGGCGCATTTTAGCCTTATTGGTCAACAAGTCAACTTCCTTGTGACTAGGGTTGGGAAGTATCACATTAGAGTAATCATATTTCAAAAATGCACCGCATGGTGCATCCATCCATCCAAAAGCACCGCATTGTGCATCCATCCAACGTTCAGTGTCAGTTGTCCATCTTGTGGACAGAAGAAGAAGCAAATGTAATGGCGTTTTAAACCCGGTTTTACGTTTATACAGTTGCACTGCAGTTTGAAAGTCCACCAAAAATATGTGTATGAATTATATCTAAACTTAACATTGCATAATATAAGGAACTTTAAGAACAAAACAATTTTGCGTTCCGAACGGTTCAGGACCGATATTTTCGTGGTGGAACGCTTCCGAGAACGAAAGCGTTGAACATAGGCCTACCTGAACCGTTTGGAACGGAACTTTTTAAAAAAATAATTTTGTTTTCAAGCCCTGCTAGTATCTATGTTTATTTCTGTTTGAACTACAGGGTGAATCTTTGAACCTTAACAAAGACTGGTGATGGAAGCAAGACCTACCGGCGGTGTGGGAGGCCTCGAAGCCCTTCTTCTGCACAGAGTTGTCTGAGAAGAAACGGATGAAGAGTCTGTTGCTGGTGGACACGATGGGCGCCGGCTTCTTGGTGCCACAGTAGCGTCCCAGACTGGGAGCCTTGCCGTCTCTCCCGTCGTAGATCTCGATGTGGTCGTACGCGCACTCCAGGTGGGCTTCCATGTCAATCTCGTTGAAGGCCTGAGAGAAGAAATAACCAAAAAATATATGTATGATAATGAAAATAGTGAAAGTAGAGAGAATAAAATCAAAACTAAAGTTGTATTTTTTTCATTAGTTAATTCTTTGGCCGCAAGCACCATTTTTCATTATTTTATTGAGATTGTGATTGAGGATTAAAACGGAAACCAAGACTCAGGGGGGAGACATTGCAGAAAAGCCGGACAGGGGATTAAAAACTGGTCTGGGGGGTGCGCGCTCTGTAATCACTCTGCCACCGCGCCCCCCAAAATTAAAGGTAATATTAAGATAAAATTCAGCTGCGGAAGGTGATGCTAAGTAGATGGGTTTTCAGGGAGGTTTCAAACATATGAATGGAGGGGCGATGTGGAGGTGAATTCCAGGGGGGAGGGGCCGCGACAGAGAAGGCCCCGTCACCTCATATCCGACACCTGGACCCTGGAGGAGACAAGCATTGCCGGGGTGCGAAAGGGGACGCAGGGCCAGAGGTTTAACAGGGAGCCAATGAAGGCCATCCCCTGGAAACTGCTTTAGCTAGCTGGCTAAATGATGTGAATGGTGTGAACAACCATGGAAGAGGAGGTATGTGTAGACTGCTGATTATTGAAGCCCACATTTCAGTATGAATTTTCAGTGGAATTTTGCTTTACCAATAAGCAACATTTTGACGCTGAAGATTCATGGCACAACGTATTTGAGGGATTCTGCCTTGGCAGGTAAACGGCGCGAGTGCTGGGCGATCAGTGCTGCTAACAGCAAAGTGGTTGGGATGTCTGGAGGTGGTCGTACTATTTTGATGCGGTGTCCGGGCGTGGCCGTGATGGCCCAGGTGCAGGCCTTCTTGCTGGGGTATTTGTCGGGCCAGTTGGGGCTGGTGATGAGACCGCTGGCGCTGTTCACCACGTGGTCGCAGCCAGCTGCAGGGGGAGAGATGGGGGCACAGAGAAACACGTCCATCACACTGTCACTGTAAAACACTTCCACGGAGGGGTTTGACGCCTATGAAGACAGGGCACACAGAGGATTGACCGTCACACAGAGGAGTCAGCTCCGGGAAGAAGTCATGCAGTGAACGCTCATGGTTATAGTGTAAAATAATACACTCTGAGAGCGCAAACCTCGTTTGGGATCGGAACATCTACACATTTTAGTGTACTGTTACTTGTGTCAATTCCCACTAGGGCTGTGAAAAAAAAAATCGATTTGAAATCGAAATCAGATTATTTTGTTGAGAGGATTTTTGAAAAAGTGAAATTGTCAAATCAGATTTCCTTTTTAACATTGATAACAATGATTTTGCTGGTCTAGTTCCAAGTTATATGAGTGAATAAGATTTATATAAATTGATAATTGTATTAATCCTAAGCCAAAGGGTGAGGTGTCTTTACTTAATTACAAAAATCCATTTTGCAAATTTTGAAATATGAAACTTCTAGTTTTGATATATTTTGTCTTTTCTTTTTTTTTACGAAATCGGAAAACAAATCGAAAATCGAGACACAACTCTGGATTTTATTTTTGGGCAAAATCATACAGCCCTAATTCCCACCTTAGAAAGAAGTCATGAAAATCTGTCCTACAAAGAAGTCATGAAAATCTGTCCTACAATAACCTTGTTTTTTGGTAGGTTATTTTTTTCCAGCGTCAGTGCCATTATTCCATTTTTATTGGATAGGATTAATCAGAAACTGGGTTGAAGAGATCGGGGGTACACATCACAGACAAGCCGACGAGGGGAGGAGAGCTCGCAGTACTGACATGACATGAATGGGGGAAGAGTTCAGTCGGGTGTACATTGTGCGATTTTCGCCCCATTTTGCCACAATTCTCCAGTCATGTGACTATTCCTGAGATCGGGGCTAATTTTGGGCCGATCGCATGTCTGACATCGTGTTCGTTCAGGAGAATATCAAACATGTTTGAAATTCAGTCGGGTTGTGACGGCAGGGACTGATTTAAATGTCACACTCACTACCATATAGTGCGAGTAGGCGACTCGTGAGCTGCAAACTTAAACCCTGCGTTTCACAGAGCAGCAGCTTTTGACGCCAATGGGGAAAATAAAATAAAATAAATAAATAAAAAAAATCGCACAGTATATTCCCGGCTATGTGCAGTGTTCACAACTACTCCGCCAACGACACCCCTAAGGGGATTTTATTTTTAAGCAAAATCATACAGCACTAGGTGACCTTTGACCTTGGCTCCTACCTTCTTTGCAGTCGTGCCGGTTGTCGTGCAGAACGAAGCCGCTCCGGCACTGACAGCTGTAGCTACCAAAGGTGTTGACACACTCATGCTGGCAGCCGCCGTTCTCCTTGGAACACTCGTCCTTATCTGGAGAGATGGAAAACAGAACGGGAGGATGATGAATGGCACGATAAAACCAGATGAAAAGACAGAATAAAAGATAAGAGACAGGCCACAGATACAGATGTGTTTTTGCAAAGTGCCGTCGGGAGATGACAGATTAACTGACCATTAGTTACATTTGGCCGCGTTTAAATCATTACATAATTTAGTCATGGTCATTATCACGATTAAGTTATTACATAAGCAGGCATGGCTATTATCGCCTTAAAAAAAGGGAGATACTGATCATTTGCCCTCAAATTATTTTTAAACTTAATTTTCAAAAAGAAAAACAATTTGAGCAATTAGACTCACAATAGCCACTCTGTTTCTCATCCCCTCTCCGGTTTTTCTGCAATGTCCAGACACTTCATGCCAGTTTCTCAGCTGATCCTATCACCATCTCTCTCAAATAAAGAATGAAAAATTGTGCTTGCGCCCAAAAAAATAACCTTAGAAAAGAACAAACAACTATTGTGAAAACGAAGATGAAAAATTGTGGAAATCCATCCAATTTAGCCATCTTGAATTCAGCTATCTTTAAAGTGATCTACAAAATCGAATCAGTTCATAAACCAACCCTAGAGCATCAGCACACTAAATCCTTTCGTTCAAATGTTATCGTGTCGACACAAAATGCCTTACGTGGCGGACGCGCACACAATGGAGGTACCTGAAAAGAACTGTGCCTTGAATCCCTTCTTGGACACGGTGTTGTCCGACTTGAACTCGATCCTCATGTTGTTGTACTGTGAAGTGATGGCCTCGGGCTTCTCCGCTCCGCAGTACTTGCCGTGCAGACGCGAGTCAGCCTGCAGCCCGCTACGCACCTCCACATAGTCGTACTTGCATACCTGGGAGGGGGGCAGGGGGGGGGTGACAACAGTGTAACGATCAGCGACATCCATCATGTAAAACAAATAGGGGGTCTCGTCTCCATCGCGCCACAATAAATTATCGGTGAGGCCAAGACCGCCAAGTATATCAGCCAAATTTAGGTGCCATGGAATAAGATATCAGAATCAGGGGTGCATACATGCTTAATACATTGAGCTCTAAATCTTCCAAGGATAAACGTATCCACATAATTCTGTCATTCCTTCACACATTCCATGTGACAGAATTATACCAATGTCATTTCTTCCCTCTCGGTTTGCTCCTCCGTATACCAAAAAAGATAAATGAGTACACAAGGAGAACAGTGAAAGTGGTAGAAGAGTCTTAGAAGATCCAAGAGGCTTAGATGATTCGGACACCTGAGAAGAAGAGTTGGGGAAGAACACATAGTAAGAGAAGTGATGGAGATGGAAACACAAGGAAACAGAAGACGAGGACGACCCAAAACAAGATGGAGAGACTGAATAAATACAGATCTCAGGGAGGAGATGTGAACGCTGTGTGCTCCCACGCCATTATCGATGTATTATTTTGCCAGCGCTGTGCAATGAAACGGCCACTTGCGTGCGTGTTCCACGTGCACTGCGGTGTTTTTAACATTTTCTTTATGATGCAAGTTTGGATTTCATCTCAGGGGTTTGCCCGGATGTTCATGATGACGCCACAACAAAAAAGTGCCAAGATGCACCTAGACGTCTTGCGCGCCTCGTGGATTTACAAGACGTCTCTGCATGTCCTAAGCATATAAAGGGTTAGCAGTATGGCTGCACATTTAAAGCCGTTCATGAGTAATTTCTTGAACGCAGAGAGCAATAAACCGAACTGAAATGTATCCATCAAATGTCAAAGAGCAGTGAAGTGGGGGAGACTGTGGGGCCACACCGAAAGACAAAAGCATTCCATGGGTCGGTGACGGTCTCCGCTCCCGCTATTCGGCTCTGATCAGTGCGTCCCTACCCCATGACCGTGCACAACAAGCCCCGCGCTCACGTCGTTGCCTTCCGTCTCGAAGACGTCGAACAGCAGGGTGATGCGGTGCTGCGTGGGCGCCACCAGCTGCCAGACGCAGTTCTTGTTGGGCGGGTACTCCCGGGGCCATCCAGGGCTGGTGATGGAGCCGTTCAGTTTGGTGATGAAGCCGCCGCATGCAGCTGTGGGGGACCAAGGGCCAGTCAGCACACATGCACTCAAACATGATAACGCATTGTAACTGCTGGCAAGGCAAAACCAACATATCGTCCACGCTTCACTGGCGACGGTCCGGTGGGTCTGGAACAACCAGGCAGACAAATCAGATCGTCGACCAAATTTCTTCCGGCCAATCAGCGCCCCTTTAAGGTGGGCTTTGTTCGAATCAAGAGGTGAGCCTCCAGGCAACTAGTCACGCTTGCTGCGCTGTGATTTGATAACTTAATTTGATTGACACTTTTTTCGATCCTCCTTAATCCAGACCAAATAATTGTTGCGTGCGATGCATGGACAATTAATTCGTTCTGGCTTGCCAGGCTAGCTCATTTCAATATGAATAACCATCAGTCAAATTAAACTTGTTTTAATGGTGCATATTATTCATGCATTCGTTATACATGTAGTCCATACATTGTTTAAAATTTAACCTGGTGATTCCAGCAATAACCCTAGACTGCCACTTTCTAATTACTTTATCACCACTAGATGGTGCCATGTGCTGAATTCTAAAAGGTAGAATCCTATTAAACACGTTATACAACTGATTAACTTGTGGTGTCAATTCACACAATACAATCCTCCCAGAGACACTAGTTAGTGATGGAACATTCCACTAGAAAACTGACTCATATGACACTGGAACATGACATTTCATTGTGGCATCATCCGTGCTGTGCTCCGTAAAATCACGTGACTTTGTACAGTTTTCCTTCTCGTTACTTCTCGTTCCTGATTAAACAAGCAAACCGCTCTTCTACCAACCTCAACAAACGAAATGTCTTTGACATGGCACAAAGAACGAGGAGTTAAATACAACAAAGGTAAATACAACAATAACGAATGATTTTGAGTGTTCCACTTCCACGATATTAGCATAACGTAACCACCGTCTTCCCTTCGGATCTGCTTTGCAAATCCGAGGCGGAAAGATGAGAGGCCAACAGCGCTGACGTCACACAGTTATGCAGATAGCGACGCAGCCACCTGGTTTGGTTTAGCAGCCTGACCCCGCTGTCCCCCTGCACAACTCCATGCACATGTGCTGCTCACGTAGGTTTTCTTTTCTCGGTCGTGAACAGACAGAGAGCGATATTTGCATAACATGGTCTGTTTAAAAGTCTTCTATTATTGATTTATCCATGGAAATATGCTATCAATCACCAGCAGATGCAAATATCCCATTACCATAGCCATCAAGGCTAGGAAACGGGTCAAGTTTTTGACCCGTTTCTGGTTTACTTCCTTAACATCCTTAACCAGTCTAAGCTCGCTTCTTCCAGTGCCATTCATTTTGCAGTGTCTTCGACAATATTTCAACAGGTCTAATCGGCGGGAGCACACACCTGCCGCGCTATTCTTGAAAGATGGTGGTAATTTGCGCTGTGCTATTCCACACGCAAATGCTCTTGTGCGAATATATGCCCCACAAACACATGATTCAATAATGTGCGCAACCCGTTCCATTTACTCATTCAAGTTGGAATTATAAGTGGAAGCAGCCATCCCATTGGTAACAGTATTTCATCAATAATTATGTAAAATGGGTATTTTTTTGGGGCGCAAGCACAGTTTTTCATTATTTTTGAACCTGCAGCTCTGCTGCCGTGCGCCACCCGCAATTTTTATATTTTTGTAGT
Source organism: Bregmaceros cantori (assembly GCA_900302395.1). Classification (NCBI taxonomy): domain Eukaryota; kingdom Metazoa; phylum Chordata; class Actinopteri; order Gadiformes; family Bregmacerotidae; genus Bregmaceros; species Bregmaceros cantori. The sequence goes on along the minus strand of OMKY01213742.1, from coordinate 19,041 downwards.
AGTAGTAGTCGTCTCAGTACCTAAATGATACCTAAGAATAACTTGCATAGCACAGTTTATCAAAAAGGTGAAAAGATGGATCTTTATGATAATAGCCACATTTCTGCAGCACAGGGCAGCAAATACTGCCATCTGGTGTTGATGTCCAAATATTGCATGTTTTTCAATTTTTGGGGTAAAATTAAGTAAAATGTAGGGGGAAGTGCGGTGGCAGAGTGGTTAGAGAGAATGTCCCCCAGGCCAGAGGCTGAGCAGCATCACCGGTTCACATACCGACTCAGGCTTTTCATCCGACTCTCCATCCCAGTTTCCGATTTAATCCTCTCACTATCTCTCTCAATAAGGAATGAAAAATGTCGCTTGCGCACAAAAAATAAGTTTGAAAAAAATAAAAATGAAGATGTAGTTAAATGTTATCTGTACTATCTGTAGAACAATAATAGTGTTTCTTTAGGGGTGCTTAGTTGCATTCTGTGGTATTTTGTGTGTGTGTGTGTGTGTGTGTGTGTGTGTGTGTGTGTGTGCATGTGTGTCTGAGAGAGACTCTGCGTGTGGTGTGTGTGAGGTCTATTATTGTATGTATCTCTCTGTGTGTATCTATGTGTGTGTGTGTGTGTTTGCGTGTATTCATCTGTGTGTATGTGTGTG
>OMKY01213742.1:0-18373 GCA_900302395.1 Bregmaceros cantori | reverse complement strand
GCGGGGGGGGGCACTGCTGTTGCTCCTCCCAGGGCAACACTTGGCCAAAGTTGACCTGCAGAGCAGCAGCACGTAAAAATTCCTGGGCTTAGTACACTTAAACAGTGCACTTTGCTTCAAGTACTTTGGCCTTGCCGCTTGAGCGGGCCGGCTGCCATTATTACGGCAGCACACATCAATATCTGCATTTATTACGGGGCTCCTTCCAAGCACTATCGCTGCTTCTCCGGTTGAATAACATTTGGCAGACGCCGTGTAATCAATGTTTGAAATAGTGATTTTTTTTTCACCGCTGTGGCCGGTAAAATAAATATGATGACTATTAACTGGAACGGATGGGGTTCTCACACACACACACACACACACCTCCGACCATCTTTATAGATGTTGCTTATATTGTACTTGCGCTCAATTTCTGCCCATCTCTCCCCAAATCTTGCACACACTTTTCTCTCGCTGCTCTGTTCGTCTCAGAATTAACAAAGAACGACCCAAACTGCACTTCAGGGAAATTGCATCCCAAAAAAAAAAGATTGATCTGAGTCCCCATCTGAACACACGTCAACTATAGATCAATAGGCCTGTTGCACCAGCGGCCATATTGGTACCAGAACGGTGTTTGTTTACACTCTCACTGTGCCATAATGTTATCTTTTCTAAATATTTCTCTCTGGCCTCATATCCCACATCCTTTCTTAGATTTTAGCATTTATTGTTATTTATATTTTACACATTTTAACAGTTCTTTCTCTCTCAAACCGTGTCTATGAACGCTCTGGGCATGTAGTGAGAATGTAAACAAATGGTATGCTGGCAGCAATATGGCCGCCGCCCACCAGTGACTTCACGTGCAACAGCCTGATTGGTGCACTGCTCGAATGGCCGACAATATGGTGCAAACTCACCATCACTCAACCCATTCATCGCCGTTCACAACCAACCCACCAACCCGTTCGGAATCCTCGACAAAGCCCCCACCTCTGGGGTGGACTTCCCACCCACCACTCCCCTCCCTGAACGCAACCCACTGTGCTAAACCTCCTGTGGACTTACACTCATAGACTACTTATAACACAATAAAAAAACACAAGCAGAGACACTTAACTCATTCATTGCCAAAGGCGCGTTACCACGTTTTTGTGATTAGTACCGCTGAGTGCACTTTTCAGCGGTACCCAATCATATTCTGGAGGCTATAACTGAAGTATGAAAACGGGTAGAAACAAGCGTTTTTTCTGATGATAAAGGAAAGTCTGAAATTTCATTTGGTATGTGTATTGTTGACAAGGAGAAAGGAGAAGTAAAAAACACTCACATGTTGAAAAAAACCCTGGCACTGGGACGTGCCAAATTTGAAAAGGGCTGGCAGTGAATGAGTTAACTAGGATAACAATGGACAGCTAGAAAATGAAATTTAGCAATTCTGCTAAGTATGATTGTATATATATATATATATATATATATATATATACATATATATATATATTTTTTTTCATGTCGCAATCAATTCCATCTGTTTTACATCATGCACCAAGCTACAATGTCTGATGGCTCTGTACTGTCTGTCCTAAAATAAAATTAATTTGTTCATTAAATCGGTAGCTTTACGACTGTTCCTCATCTCTCCCTCCCTTCCCCTCATTTCAGTCCTTACCCTCACAGCTGCGTTTGTCAGCAGCCAGTTCGTAGCCGGGGTCACAGGCACACTTGTAGCTGCCCAGGGTGTTGACACAGCGTTGCTCGCAGCGACCGTTGTCGGGCTTGGAACACTCATCCATTTCTTGGAGTGCCGGGAGGAGAGAGGTACAGAGGAGGAGGAGGTGTAAGTACACGGGGAGGAGTTGGGACGTAGCAGCAACCATTCAATCAAACAGCATTGTTAATAACACACGATTGGGCCGTGGAATGCTGTGTTGTATAGAGGCTACCGAGCAAGGGGAGCGCTTTAGTTACATGAGGACAGAAACTTTGAATGTTTGGGGGGTGAAATGGTTACTCTTTCCGTGTTGGAGAAGGTAATTAGCAGGGCTTAAAAACGAAATTATTTTCAAAACGTTCCATTCCGAACGGTTCAGACAGGCCTTTGTTTAACGTTTTTGTTCTCTGAGCCGTTCCGCCACCAAAATATCGGTCCTGAACTGGTTCGGAACGCAAACATTTCATTCGTTCTTAAAGCTGTGCAATGCTAAGTTTAAATATAGTTTATGCAGAATATATTTGTTGGACTTTCAAACTTCAGTGTAACTGTATTAACGCTATTACGATCGCTTCCTCATCTGTCCTCAAGATGGAGCCTCTTGATGACTGACAGTGAAAATTGGATGGATGCCGAACTGGAAATAGTCTCCCAGACATAGGATATGTTAAAATATATAGAGAACAGAAAAAAACATTTAACCGGTTTTGTGGATTTCATAATGTTCAGTTTCTGTTCCGGTTGAAGAAGAGTTGAAGAAATATTTTTTCATTTCCGTTTCCGCTCCTCATAAAATTTGGTTCGTTTATGGTTTTCGTTTTCGTTCCTTGAACCGGTTTGGAGCCCTGGTAATTAGTAATTTGGAACTAGTGTGTTAAGAAAGCAACTAGTGCACAATGGCTGTGTCTACTCCCTGTATAGTGCACTCAACAGCAACGACCGATTTCGGCCATTAGAGTCGCCGCCGTCAAAAATTATTATACGATTATAAAATTCAAACACAATCATCACAAAAAGGCAAAAGTACTCACATTTATAACTATTTGCCGTGGTCGGGCGCCACAACATGTTTGAAATTTAGGTTATTTTTAATGCGTCTAGCCATGCATTATGGATTATATTGCTTGGTCTAGGGTAAAATGATGCTCACTACTTTCCACAGCGCATTGTGGGATACTTCAAGTACACTATACAGGGTACATGGAGTATTCGGACACCCCTACAAAATGGCATGCGCTCTATATAGTGCACTATATAGGGAATAGGACACAGCCAATTGAACAGTGTTGAGGTTTAATGCATTTGAGAAATCATTTAGGGAAATGAAATCAGAAAATCTTTGGTGAAACCATAATAAGGAAGTAATGTTGTCAATATTGCAGAGCGCTAATGTGTATGTGAGAGAAAGAATATTTCAGAGAGCAAAGTTCAGGAACACATGCCCGACCTAAACAAATATTTAGCCCCTCGTTAAACCCCCTTTCCTTGTGCTCTGCCAAATAATTTCAACCCCGGCCATGACCTCTGACCTTTGAAAAAGTTGGCGGCGAAGCCAGCCTTGTTGACCGAGCCGTCGGACACGAACTTCATCCACAGCTGGTTGGAACTGGTCTTGATGTCGTCGGGTTTGTCGTAGCCGCAGAAGCGGCCCAGCAGGGGGCTGTTCTCCGAGTTGCCGTCGCGGACCTCCAGGTAGTCGTAGGCGCAGCTGTCGTGACGCTCGATCTGAAAGAGAAAACATCATGAAATCTGAAATATTTTGACATTAACACATAGGCATTGGTTGGGGAAAAACATGATTTGGTTTTCAAATGTGATTATTCAATTCTGGAAACACAGAGCATCAGGGCTTGAAAACGAAATCATTTTTAAAATGTTCCGTTCCGAACGGTTCAGAGAGGCCTGTGTTTAACGTTTTCGTGCTCGGAACCGTTCCGCACCAAAATATTGGTCCTGAACCGGTTCGTAACACAAACATTTTGTTCGTTCTTCAAGTTCCTTATATTGTGCAATGTTAAATTTAGATATACTTTATACAGAATATATTTGGTGGACGCTCCTCGTAAAATTCCATACATTTCCGTTTGTTTTGTTTTTTTCGTTTTTTGTACCGGTTCGGAGCCCTGGCCATTTTATAACGTATGCGCTGCTTTTCTTTCTTTTTGTGTTGTTCACTTGTTCAATACCCGTTAACCTTGAGAGAGTTGTTCCATGCCAAACAAGATTTCCATGTCCATGCAATATGGCGATTTAAAATTAATCTCGATTCCCCACATTGTGCAGATCAGTGGTTCTCAAACGTTTCATAGCGAATACCACCTGAGAAACAATTCAGCGGTCCAAGTACCACCATGTATGATGTTGTTGTGCGCGGTGGCAGTTTTGTCTCCCTCGGCCTCGTTTCCGCAACAATGTTTTTTTCATAAGGCACAGGTAGAAGAAAGATGTGCGCAAGTGGACGCAACAATGTGTTCATTTTGAACACGTTACCCCTTTTATGTCACTCTCCAATTATCTTACAATGAAGACGAGGTGGGCTGTCATATCATTTCGATGCATTGTAATTTTGCAATTTAAAATGTGGAAATTCAAAAAAAGTGTGCTTGCGTACCACTGGCGGTACTTGTACCACAGTTTGCGCACACACTGGTGTAGATAATTTTGCATCATTTGCTGTGACAACCCGTCGAGTCATATTAGCACCTAAGGGTTAATGAACAACGCTGACCCAAACCAACAGCAAAAAGACTCGCTCCCTCATTTCAGTCCATCAGCAAAACAATGGAGGGTTGGTGGAGAAAAGGCAAGAGGAACAGTGGCTGAGAAAGAGAGGGGAAGGAAGAAGTTGGGGAAGAAAGAAAGGAGAACGAGCAAACATCTCATTGTTATGTAACCACACGTGGACACTTCGGGACATCGTGTGAGCCGACAGCAGGGCTGAACGCTTTATTGCTTCATCTCTGAAACTACTTTAATTGTGATTTTTGGCCAAAAAAAAAAAACAGTTTGGCCTGTGGTTAGCCTGGCGAGGCAGAACCAACACATCGTCCACGCATCGCACATTGCTAGACGCTTGCATTGGGTCTGGTAAAACCAGGGTCGGAAAATGTAAAAAAAAAAGAACGTGTCAATCAAATCGTGTTATCCAGTCACAGCGCAGTAGGTGGGACAAATGGCGTGGAGGCGCGACAACCGAACTCCGCCCACGTCTCACATAGCCCGAACACACTCCACCTCCCGTCCACGCTGATTGGTGGATTGAATCCGTACCGACGGCGAGCCTGATTTTCCTAGACCCAATGCAAGGGCCTAGTGATGTGCGATGTGTGGACGATGGGTTGGTTCTGGCTCGCCAGGCTAGCATGTGGTGGCGTAGCTAACAACGTGCGAACTGGCCACACACACAGAATTTTGTTGTCCAATTTACATGTTCAAATAACAACCTGGTAGTGCTTTTCAAAGCTTACATCAGATTCAAGTAGATACTAGATAGCTTGCACCTAAGCTATAAAACGTTACCAAACATTTGTGACAGGGTTATAATAAATAAACGAGTTTGGCGGGTAGTTCCGGTAAGAATATGGCCCACAAATGCATGATCCAATAATCTCTGCAACCCATTCCATTTACTCATTTCTGTCAAAGTACTAGTGCAATCAGCCATCTCATTGGTCCAGAAGAACATGTGAACACTACGGTGAGTAACTTCAAGTTGTATCTTGACTGTATTTGATCAATATTTATGTAAAACGGTGAGTGAAGCAGGTTGGATAATGAGTAACCGGTCACAGAGTGAGCTGTAGTGATCCGGTTTTGTACCTGTGTGCGTTTTGTGTGATAAAATTCAGCCACTAGGGTCCACTACAATGACTTTGCCCAAGTAGCTAATATTCGCACACACCAATACTAGACACTCATTTGACAAATATTTTAGGTAACTTGAATGGAACCTGAATGGAAATGTAGCGAACGCGCTCTCGTCCCCTCCGGGAATGCAGTTGATTTGTCGGTTTGCACCCAAGCAAGACTGCGTCTTTTCGTCTCGTCGGATTGCGGTAAGGTTCCATTTGGAAATAAAATAAAAGAAATGTAACTTGCACGATCCACGATGATGCTCCACAGCCTTTAACGCAGCGTTTGACGGCTTTCGGCAGTGCTTGCGCATTGTGCGCATGCAGGAATGTAAATGATGGCACGTGTATCCATGCAACTCCACCTGACAGTAGGTGGTGCTACTGCTCACTCGGGCAGATTTTTGGAAGCGTGTGACGTCACAATCTCGTTCCCAATACAGACACTGGACGTTGAGTTTCAGATGGTGGCACAAAATGTCAGCCTCCGGATTTGGGCGCGTAAAGTCGTTTATAAGACCAACAAGTCAAACTGACCTCGAAGGACTGGAAGGTGAGTCCGACGTGGAAGCCCTGCGCCACAGAGATCTTCCACACGCACACCTTGTTGGGCCGGTAGTCGTCTGGGTAGTTAGGAGACTGGATCTGCCCGTTGTCCTTCTTCACTTCACCACCACAGATGGCTACATGGTATGGACACAACGCAAAGGTTTTATTTAACCAACATATGGTGCCTGTGACTTAGTTCACAGGCATGGGCAGCCTCACAAGTGCTCCTCGCCGACCTTTCTGCAATGTATTCCCCAATCTCTCTCTTCCCACTTTCAAAACGAACCCTGCACCCTGGAAAATTTTTAATTTTATTTTAAAATACATTTGAAAATTGTAAAAAACAAATATAAATATATAATTTTTAAATCGCCAAAACCTCGGTTTCAAATCAATCCCGATTTCTAAAGAAGAAACATCAAAGTAGATAATCACTCAAAAACGATTATATAAACAAATACAAACTGTGCACATTTTGGGAATGAAGTACAAAGCGCGCTCTCTCTATATATACATACATCCAAATATCCTATTCCATTTTACAACAGTTCGCAGAAACCAACAAACAAATACACGACCAGAAACCACCACCTTGGTAGAGCCAGCGAGAAAGTAAAACATCTAACAATGTAGTTAGCAGATCATTTAGTAAAAGTCTGCGTGATTACGTCTAATTCACAGCATGCGCGAGCAGCGAAGGACCTCCAAAGCTTATGCAACGCAGTCCACTCCAGATTACTTTAGCGCACCAGATGATGTTCCCTTAATGAAATGCACATTCCGACGGCTCACAGCCTCTCTTGCAACACACGCACATGCACACAAACCCATCTCAGCTTTCTTCCATTTCTATTGTGTCAGTGACACTGGACTGCAGTGGTTACTTGTGCATTGTCTGTTTTAGTTTCAAACTATTTCATAAGTTTAGAGGAAAGACAACAGGCTGATTGCCAAAGATGCCAAGGGATAATATTTTCATTTCATAAACCCATATGTTTTTTATGTGTGTTATTTTTGGTGGCCCACCCAAAGAGCTCAAACCTCACTTGAGAAGAATTGTTTAAAGAATCCCTAGATCCGGATCTTGGCGTGGTGCAGTGGTTAGCATTGCTGCCTCACAGCTAGAAGGTCCTGGGTTCGAATCCAAACATGGACAGGTCCTTTCTGTGCGGAGTTTACCTGTTCTCCCCGTGTCTGTGTGGGTTTCCTCCCACCACCAAAAAACATGTTCTAGTTAATCTGCTCCATTCAGTGCCCCCTAGCCAAGGGACTGGCTCAGAATCTGGAGTTGGCCCCCAGGCGCCCACCGCTCCTCAGAAATGTGGAGGATGACATGTATGTGTGAAGCAGAGTGGTTAAAGCCGCTGCACCCAACATGCCCCCATTCATGTTAATGGTTCTGTATCACAACCCAGTTTCTGACTAAGCATAATCAAAGAAAGAGGAAAACGCTGACACCAAAAATAGCTTGGAAAAAAAACAAAAAAACATTTACTCCTACGCAACAAAAAACATAACCTCCTTGGCGGAGGTAAACAAAAGCATTTTGCCATCTCTCTGGTCTTTTTCTCGCCCTACCCCGCCTCCACCTCTTCTCTTTACGACTCTCTTCCCCCCTCCTGCGTCCTAATTGTTTCTGGCATTCCACTCCAACACATCTCTCAGACTCTCACTTCAACTTCCTTTTTACTGCTCACTCTCTCTCGCTCTCTCTCCCCCTCCATCCCTCTCTCCCTCTCTCCCTCTCTCTCTCTCTCTCTCTCTCTCCCTCTCGGAAACAATGGAGCTGTCAGAAAAGGCACTAGAGTGATTAATGAAACTGACACATCAGTAGCCAGGGAGCGCCACCTCCTGTGTGTGTGTGCATGGCCGACTTGTAACTATTCTGTAAAGACACCATCATTTGTCCGCCCTAAGGCAGTTTGTCTTTCATCTTGTCATCTACAATCACAGCCGCTAATGCCTCATCTGAAATATTGCTCCTGTTGGGTCGTGAGTGAACGCGGTGCGTCTTCGTGTTTTTCCATTCTTGCGCTTCACACTATGTTCTTTGCACTGGTACTGTAAAAGAAAAAAATCGTAGTCTATGGCTGTGTCCGAAATCGCTCGCTATCCCCTATTCGCATGGCAATAAAGATGATTCTGATTGCCGGCTCTCATGTTGTGCAGTCTTATGAACCAGCTACAGCTATCCGGCATGTAACACATCGAAACCAGGGCCCACGCAGGACACAGGCAGGGGTGGACCTGGGTGGGCCTATTGAGCTGGGCCCACCCCATCTAAGAATCACGCAATTAATTCTAACAATCTCACACATTATATCTCAAGCATTCAATTGTGGAGTTGAATATTAGCACTGCAGCTTGCAAATATACGACCATGAGGTCACATAGTTTTATGGCTGTATTCAGAGATTATGGAGGTACGAAAATGTGTATTTAGGTAAATCTAAAGTTACTTTATTTATTCACATATACATAGATGTACAGTAAAATTCTTCCTCCGCATTCAAACCATGCCTAAGGAGCGGTGGGCTGCAGCGGTGAGCATGCACGGTACAGCGCCCAGGGGTCAACTCCAGCTTCCGAACCAGTGCCTTTGCCAGGGGCACTGACGGGAACAGATCAACTAGAACATGTTTTTGGTGGTGGGGGGAGGGGGAAACCTAAGTGTGCAAAGGAAACCCACGCGGACACAAGGAGAACATGTAAACAGAAAAGGGAACGTGGGAGGACAGAGATTCGAGACCAGGACCTGAATACACTTTTGAGTAAACAGTTTTTGAACACATTTGAGTCGGACACGTACAACAGACAACACACCAACCTTCGTACACGGCCGAGAAGCCTTTTCCCACCCAGTTGCTGCTGCTGCGGAACTCGATCCACAGCCGGCTATCAGTGGAAATGATGGGTTCAGGAAGCTTGTCGCCACAGAAGCGGCCTATGAACACACACACATTCACACAAACACACACACACACACACACACACACACATTCACACACACAAACACACATTCACACAAACACACACACATTCACACAAACACACAACAACTGTAAAACTCAGAACGGAGCAACTGTAAGTCAGATGTGATCTGTGACGCTGATGGCAAACATCTTGACAGCGTTATACCAAGTTTATACACAACAAATGTGAGTGTGTGTGTGTGTGTGTGTGTGTGTGTGTGTGTGTGTGTGTGTGTACATAGAACTGTATTCCAACAAGAGAAGAGTGCTTGGATGCGTTCATATTCACACACACACACACACACACACAACCTTGTCTTGGATTCTCTCAGGTTCCTTATAAAATTGAGATTTTCATGCTGTTCCAACTCTTTCAGTGAAGATCACTTCTGCAGAAGTGCATCAAAACAATCTATTGCCAAAATATGTCTTAAGGTTTTTTTAGAATTTACTTTGCAGAAAACGACTAAGTTGATCTGTGACGCTGATGGCAAACATCTTGAAGTCTTTAAAGTCTATATACAATGCCGCACAAAATGTGTGTGTGTGTTTGCGCATAGAGCTTTATCATTCAAAAGAATGCTTGGACGCACAAACACACTCAGTCACAGGTTTCTTATAAAAGTATGATGATTTTTCATGCTGTTCCAAAAAAAAAAAAATTATATAGCGCTTTTCTACCACATAGTGGCACTCAAAGCGCTTTACAGTGATCTCTCAATCACACACCAATGGCGGCTGCTGCCTTACAAGGCGCTCGCCACGACCCATTGGGAGCAATTAGGGGTTCAGTGTCCAAGGACACTTTGGCATGGAGACTGTAGGAGGTGGGATTCGAACCACCAACCTTTTCGTTTTCAACCCTCCAGTCATTGGAACGGCCGCTCTACCAAGCGAGCTACAGCCACCCCTAATTCCAATTAACTATTTCAGTGCAAATCAATTCTGCAAAAGTGCATCGAACTAAACAATCTATTGCCAGAAAAATGTCTTGGAAAATTATATATATTTTTTAGAATAGCTCTTTAATTTGCAGAAAGCTAAGAACGGAGCAACTGTAAGTCGGATGTGACCTGTGACGCTGATGGCAAAACATCTTGACGTCCTTAAAGTCTATATACAATGCTGCACAAAATGTGTGTGTGTGTGTGTGTGTGTGTGTACTAACTGTATTCCAACAACAAAAGAATGCACAACCAACACACAGTCTCAGGTTTCTTATAAAAGTATAATGATTTTCATGCTGTTCCAATGAACTATTTCAGTGCCAATCACTTCTGCAGTAGTGCATCAAAACAATCTATAGCCAGAAAAATGTCTTGGAAATTGAAAATGATTTTTTTTTAAAGAATAGATCTTTAAATTTCAGAAAGCCAAGAACGGAGCGACTGTAAGTCAGATGTGATCTGTGACGCTGATGGCAAAACATCTTGACGTCCTTAAAAGCTTTTATACAGCCGCACAACAAGTGTGTGTGTGTATACAACTCTATTCCAATAACAGATGAGTGGTTGGACAGACACACGCACACACAACGTTGCCTTGGACTTCCTCGGGTTCCTTTATAATTCGTCAAAGTATTTAACAACCGCAAAGCATTGGTTGTGGGGGCCCCAACGCCGCCGCTTAGCTTGTCAAGTTTTTAAACGAGCGACGGAGCTGGAGCTGAAACAACGGACTCGGTGCTCCCAAAAAAAAAGAAAACTAAAAAAACCTTGGGCAGTAAAAAGTGTAGCGTTAGAGCCTCCAGATGCGAAACATGTGGTCTTCACCGGGCACAGCCCGAGACAAACTTGCTAATCCACTGCTGCAGAGTCGTTACAGCGAGGGGTCGGGACGCACACGTTCATAAAAAGGAAACAACATTTAATGTTACTCATTAAAAATTGTTACCCGGTAACATCTTTTTTCCCCCCGCAGTTCTTCATTTCATGAACTAATTGCATATATCTAAATACGGCATCGACAAATACCCAATCATAATTTACAACACAGCCAGTAAATCCACACTGACTCATCGTGTTGCCATACTAAATCAGTTACTACAACAACAACAACATTGAAATATCACAATTTAAAAACATTAAAATTTGATGATGACACGAAACATTTCACGATTTACATATTGTTGTGGTAGAGGTTTTCCATGTAATTCTCCTGTTAGTCAAGTCATGCGAGAGCACACCTGAAGAGGTGCAAGCCAGTCTTCTGCATGTCATGATCAAGTCAAGTTGTTATAACCGAGCCGCCACGATGACCCATTCTCTGCCCCTCTGGGAGTAATAACCTGCGTGACATTGACGACAGGCGACCATCCCTGGATGTCCAGGATCGACGAGAGATTGTCGGCGACAGATAGCAAGTACATTATTATTAGCTCAGTGTTAGATTAGCGTTATCTTAGACTTAGCATAAGAACCTCCATTAGTGTAGAGATTAGCATGGGTGAGAAATAGTCAATTTCATCCATCGGTAGGATCACCCGATCGCCACCGATATCTCCGGCAAAGAACTCTGGTGCTCCGTGGCTCCCGTGCCATACCCGCTCCTCACAACAATATAAAAGAATCATGTAATAAAATAATCTGATTTTGATTTCAAATCCATTTTTTCCACCACCCTACCGCAAACCTATGCAAGTCTTGGAGTAGGAGATGTGTGTGTCTTGGAGTAGGAGATGTGTGTGTCTTGGAGTAGGAGATGTGTGTGTCTTGGAGTAGGAGATGTGTGTGTCTTGGAGTAGGAGATGTGTGTGTCTTGGAGTAGGAGATGTGTGTGTCTTTGAGTAGGAGATGTGTTGTGTCTTGGAGTAGGAGATGTGTTGTGTGTTGGAGTAGGAGATGTGTGTGTCTTGGAGTAGGAGATGTGTGTGTCTTGGAGTAGGAGATGTGTGTGTCTTGGAGTAGGAGATGTGTGTGTCTTGGAGTAAGAGATGTGTGTGTCTTGGAGTAGGAGATGTGTGTGTCTTGGAGTAGGAGATGTGTTGTGTGTTTGAGTAGGAGATGTGTGTGTCTTGGAGTAGGAGATGTGTTGTGTGTTGGAGTAGGAGATGTGTTGTGTGTTGGAGTAGGAGATGTGTGTGTCTTGGAGTAGGAGATGTGTTGTGTGTTTGAGTAGGAGATGTGTTGTGTGTTGGAGTAGGAGATGTGTGTGTCTTGGAGTAGGAGATGTGTTGTGTGTTGGAGTAGGAGATGTGTTGTGAGTTGGGGGCCAACCTTTGAGAGGAGCTTTTCTCCAGTAGCCGTCCCTGATCTCCACGTGGTCGTACCAACACAGGTGGCTCCTGTACAGATCCATGGAGGTGAAGTTCAGAATGATCTTCAAAACCAAAAGAACACGATTACACTCACACACACACTGCAAACGCTCACACACTCACAGAAACATCACCCAAAAACACATAGACCTACATTTTAAAAAATAGTAATAGCTTTTGTGATTCATCAGTGGGATAGTACAACGAAGAAACAAAAAAACTTTCGCAGTAGCGTGCCACTGCACTGCAGCTTTGGTTCTAGCCTGACAAGCCAGAACAAATTAATCGTCCATGCACCGCACATCGATCATTTGGTCTGGATTCTAGACTGTATATAAAAATGGACACAGTATTCGTTTTGATGTCTCCTAAAACTGAGCCCTATGGGAATTTCAATACAAATATTCCAATCTTAGCAGCCTGTTTTAACCTATTTAAAGATCTTTCCTAATTGATTTTTTTATGTATATTGCCAGGATAATTATCGGTTGATTGTGTGAGGGGGGTCATAATTTCACAAACGCATCAATATTTTTAATTTCAGCTCCCATAGGATCCCATTCATTCCGTCTTTGGCGCCCCTAGCAGCCCCTCTCAGATACTGTATAGCTCTATCTCTCCTTGTCTATATACGGGTACTTTCAACAATGGCAGCACACAGTCGGCGGCTTCAACCCGACTTTGATGAAAGCAATGTGATGACGTCATGCACGCTGCGTCTACTTTATATACAGTCTATGGGTTCAATCTAACTTCTGTCTACTGCCTTTTGTCTAAATCACCTTATAGCTTAGCAGATAGGTAACCATGTAATTACTAGCGTACCCATTGTTTTCTGACGTTTTGGCAAATGGAGAATAGTTGGAATTCAAGTTGTGCTTTTATGTTTCCTTGCCAATCAGACTACCTCTAAAAATGTGATTGCATGTGTGGTCCCTTATGAAATGGATTAACAATTTGCATATATTCAAGGCACGTAGCCAATCTAGATAACCTATTTTTAAAATGTAATTGTTGGGACTACAGTTACTTTTTAAACAGTTACAATTTTTTGTAATCAGATTACTGTAATCTGATGACATGTAATCCTTTACTACCCCAACCCTGCCAAGGGCAGAGTCAATGTTTGCATTTGTAGTCTTGGCTAAAAATTGTTTGCTACAAAAAACATGCCACATGCGGTGACTGGCAAATCACTTCCAGACAACACGGAGCCCCCACTCTACCACATTCCACCCCACATCTCTACTACTGGTCTCCAGTAGTACTACTCTTCACCATTGTGCTATAACCACGACCACCACTGATGAAAGACACAAAATTCACAAAAGACTAGGTCCTCGTTAAAATGGATAATTCTGCCGTATTTTTTGCCGTTATGCAAAGTTCGAATCCCAAAAACGATCCGCTTATTTTGTTAGGGTTAGGGCTAGGTTAGGATTAGGGTTACGGTTGGGGTTAGGTTAGTGGTATGTAGTAGGAGGCTAGGGTTAGGTTGGGGGTTAGGCTAGGGATTGGGGGCTGGGGTTTTATACCCTTTCAAAATAAGCGGATCGCTTTCGGGATTCTCACCTTAAATCACGGAAAATAACACGCTAAACCCCCGAAACGTCATGCTTCCAGCCCACCATCATTCCCATAACGCCCATAAACAGTTTCTTTCAAAGAATATGCATATTCAAATGATTCATTACGTCTTGCACATACGTATACATATATACACACAAATCAGCCATGCCATTTCCAACTCACTCTCTCACACACACCCGCAAACACGCACACAAAAACACACACTCACCAATAAACATGCTGTGTCTCAAACGGCGCACTATTTTCGTCCGTAAACCCAGTGCGCAAGGCGTACTAAGCATGCGCCAACGTTAACGCAGACGGGCACAGACTCACCTCATGTCTGCTATGTTGTAGTTCTATTTGTAGTCCTAGCTACAGCTGCCTGCAAAGTTGGGAGTTCAAGGTGGCGAAGCAACGTCAATTCCAGTTAAGTGCAAAGCGCAGGTGTTTGATGTGAGACAGTACAAAACGATGACTCAGTCCAATAAAAAGTCAGTGCACTGAAACATAGTGCACTATTAGTGCGCTATTTGAGACACAGCAACACCCACACACCCATTTGTGCAAAAACGCCCACCTTTTCTCCTGGTGTGACAGATATCCTCCAGATGCAGTGCATGTAGGCAGCGTAACCGTTGGGGAATCCTGGAGACGAGAAGTTCCCGCTGCTCTCCTGAAGACTGTCTCCACAACCTGATCCCACAAACACAACGGTACAAGTTAGGAATGATGATTTTTCATTAGGCTTTTTTCAATGATCAGAGTACATCATTTCTAGCCTGCAAGCCAGAACCAACTAATCATCCACGTGTCGCTCGTGACGGGACGGTGGGTCTGGACAAACCAGGCAGACAAAGGAGATTGTCGTCCATGTTCGGGCGGTCCAATCAGCGTTCAGTTAAGGCAGGCCTTGTTCGAATCAAGCCGCGGGCCTCCATGCCACTTTTCACGCCTACTGCGCTGTGATTTGGTAACTTCATTTGATTGACACTTTTCTCAAGCCTGCTTAATCCAGATCAAATGATCGGTCTAGTCACGTGCGAAGTGCGTGCAATGAAGTACAAAGACTCTTGGGCAGGCTATTAAAATAGGTATTCTTAAATAATATATAATTACATATTTTATCATAATTTCAATTGTACATTTTATCAAATTGTAAATATATCCAAATATCTAATAATAATTTACAACACAACCAGCAAAACCACTAAATCAGTTACTACAACACTGATGTAGCACAATTACCCTAGAAAACATTAAAATCAGATTTTCCGATTTACATATTAATCATACAAACCAAATCAAAACAACCTTATTATAATTTCAAAAAGATTTATTTTTTTTTGCATAGCCCTATGTTGACTGACAACACAAAAACATAAGAGCTGACTAACGCCAGCTGTGCCTGGTACGGGATCACTGAATCAAATCCCATTTGACACGCAAGTCCACCACATTCACTACACAACAGGTTTGTGTAGTCAAAAAAATGCAAAAAGGTTGCAAAAAAAACCAAACACAACCACCCACAGAGTCATAGAATTGTTTTGTCGTGAACAATGGTGGATCACCTTTGGGAGAGGAGGCTTAATTACTTTAAGCCACACTGGAGGCTGCTACATTGTTGAATGCAAGTTACAGTGAATGCCTCAAGTAAAACTGAAATCAAGCAATTCCATCTTTTCACCTTCTTGAAATAAGATTTGTGTGCTGCAAGAGTACCGTGGAATTTGTGCCCTTACCTAATATTACGTGTGTCAAGTCAAGTAGTTTATTGCCATTTCAACAAGTTGATAGGATTTTTTTTCCAGCCCATTCAGGCTGTTTTTTTTCCAAGCTTTATTTATTAGGGTTAGTGGAAACGGGTGAAGATGGGGGGCAGACATGCAGGAAATACGTCGGTGGTGGGATTCAAACCACCGACTCACCGCGCCATTAAGGCATATGCGTGCTTTCCAGTGCACTGCCTAACCGACTGAGCTACTGGGCAGCACAATAGGAATATGTTTTGGTTCATACTCAACATACACAGACTTGAATAAAACAAATACAAGAAAACACGGCACATGACCAAAACATAGAACATAGAAAACATAGAAAACAGTGCGAGAGCCAGGGCAGGAATGTGCACAGTTGTTTAAAAACAGATTATGTGCATACATGAGGCTACGCATCATCTCAACAGTATCTCATCAATAAATAACTGGGATATACGTTTTTAGATATAAGGATAGAAGATGCACAACATCAATTCTAGAATATGCCCCGATAGAAAAAAGATAATTATTCTAAAAATAGAATGTTGATGACACAGGCATTTTTTGCAGTGCAGGAACACAGAACCGTAGTAACATACATACTATGTATTCCAAACAGATTTGCAGATCTTATGACCGAACGAGGGATTGAGTTTCACGCTGACCACTTATACACCATAAATTTAGAAACCCAGCACCAAAGGACATGGTCCAGAGCAAAACCGCAACGCGCTGCAACACAAAGCGCTCGATGGAGCAAAGAAGCATATTAGCACCCATTGAACAGGCCAGTCATGACATTGGGTGCCAGTCACTGGGCGGAGTTTATTTGAACTATTTTTGAACACGTCTATTCAGACGTGTGGGAGCACACACCAACCGCATTATTTAAAAAGGATGGTGGTAACTTTGACTGTGCCATTTCAGACCCAAATGTTTCATAAATTGCATTCACTGCCCAGATGTGATGGGTGTAAAATGACACCAGGGGGTGCTATGGGATAAACTTCACAAACAACGCATGATTGGTTAGTTAGTCAGGTGAGAAAGTGAGAGTTCCCAGAATGCAACAGGAACTGGGATAGGTGTTGGAGCACTATGACTGTCTAGACGTTGCACAATAGGGGACGTTATAAGCACCCGATTGCCTTCAGTAATTGGCTGTGCAGTAGGTACAATCACTGTGTATTACATGACCGTTTCACATCAGTTTCACAAATGCTCCTGGGCCGGCCACTATCGAATTTCCCAAACTATTGTGACCATAGACTGTATACAAAGTAGACGCAGCATGCATGACGTCATCCCATTGCTTTCAGACTTTTTTTGTGCCCGCCGACTGCACGCTGCCATTGTTGAAAGTACCCATATATCCGATACCAGGAGAGATAGAGAGAGCTATACAGTATATGAGAGCGAGACACCCTACATGTGACTTCTTCCGGTGGTCCTGTCCGCTACGGGCGCCAACGACAGTCAGAATGAATGGGATCGTATGGGAGCTGAAGTAAAAAACATTAATGCCAAATCTGACGCGTTTGTGAAATTATGACCCCCCCTCACACAATGAACCGTTAATTATCCCAACAATATACATTAAAACATCAATTAGAAACGATCTTTAAATAGGTTAAACGGCCTGCTAAAATTGGTATATTTCTATTGTAAATCCCATAGGCTCCGTGCTTTTGGTCGTCGACTCCGCCCACTCGACTAGCAAAAGCACACGGAAGTCGGCACGCCGGCTGAAGCAAATGCGACGTCCATATTTATATAGTCTAAGATTGTGACCCACTAGTCCAAAGTGTGCCCATCCCTGCTACTACACACCTCACACCGCTGAATGAGAAAAATAAATAAAACCTACACGAAGTGGCCTTGCATATCCGCCGTACCTGGATGTGTCGGGCCAGGATGACTCGGGCTGAATAGTCGGGCCATTGTCGAGAGTCCCGTCTAATTAGCAACTCATTGTGAGTGAGGAACTTGGCAAGGTGAAGGGGGTGGGGGTGCCGCCATGTCCGCTTGGCGCTACTTCCATCAGAACAAGCTGTCCGGCCTGTGTGGTGCTGGAGGACTTCTTTGCACTATTTTAGAGAAATAGCTTTGACTGCCCACCACATAGCCGATTTATTTTCTTCGATTTACTTTTCTGAAGATCGAGGCGGCCATAAGGAGTTATAGCGTTACATACATACATGCATACATAAACAGATCAGTGTGGTGCACAGGCTAAAAACTAGAGATGCAAGTAACAGTTTCTTCCCTCGCGCAGTGATGCTACTGAACGCAGGGGGTAGCCCTGCTTGAAATGTTGACAACATGTGTTGATTCTATGCCAATGCCACTTTATAACTTATGTGCTGCTTTTCTTTCCTTTGTTTTGACCTTGTTCATTACCTTTTGATCTTGAGAGTTGTTTCATGCCCAACTAAAGTTCCATGTGTGTGTACTGCTGTCATGTATATGCAATAATTCAATTAATGCAATAATGCAAATTAAAATGAATCTTGCTCCCTGTATCTCAAAACAGGGACATTAAAATGTAACCTCAAGTCCATATTAAACTGGAGAGGTGAGAGGTGACAGGAGCTTATCTTATCGTGGTTCCTTTATCTTCTTTTATGGACCTTACTGTATCATTATCACTACTACATTTTTACTACTGTGATTACATCATTACTATTACTGTTGTACGGGAGTTCACAAGATTGTACGAT